>VWZW01003174.1:1779226-1833224 GCA_013397115.1 Edolisoma coerulescens
CGTCCTCATCGTCTTCGTCGTCATCGTAATGGCGCTTCTTGGACTTCTTCTTATCTGGGAGCAGAGCGGGAGCTGTGAGGAGCCCCCTCAGGGTCCCCCCGCCCCCGCCCGGCCCGCGCCGCGCCCCGGCCCCGCTCACCCCGCTCCTTCCTGCCCATGGCCGCCGCGCGCCGCGCTGCGCCCGCCCGCGCGTCACTTCCGCAGGGCCGGGCCGCGAGGGGAGGAGACACCGTCGGTTTTCTGTTCCCGGGGCCGCCCCCGCCGCGGGGAGACGCGGGCGGGCAGGGGGCGGGGCCTCGGGCACGGGAGGCAGCCGCACCCCGGGCCACGCCCGGACCAGCGGGAAATGAGGAAAAATAATCAAAAATTAATAAAAGGAATTGAACAGACTTCCGGAAAGCGCACTGTAAATAACAATAAAAAAGCCAACTCGGAACTGAGGTACGAGAGTGACACTGCGCAGTGTTCTGCAGTACAGAATTCTTAAAAGAGAAATCACACTGTTGTCCCTACAGAGTGTTTTAATATATTTCTAAGTACAATTCGTGTCTGATTTTGGAAATACAAATACATTTCGAATGGTTAAAAACAAAAATTAAAAAAATATTTTGAACATCAGCCAGCTGAAAATATATTTATCTAGTAAATCATCTCTCAAAGCTTTTATATATTTAATTATTCTAACTAAACATAGTACCCTTAAAAAACAAGTTCATAAAAATGTAGAAATGAAATCGTGGAATAAGATTACTGGGATATATACACACACATTCAATGCATACACAGAATTACAAGGCGGGGTTGGTTGGTTGTTTTTAAGTTTGGAAGGTTGTTAGACAACGGAACTAGCAAGCAATGCCCAACTCCTGAGTTCCTCAACCATGATAACCATAAGCTAATTTTTTAATTGTTTTTATCTTTTTTTTATACACAAGATATTCCATGTAAAGCAGCAACAGCAGTGCAGTTACTGGTAGCAACATCTCAAAAGTAATAAAAAACCCCATACATCCAGACAGTAGTACATTGCACACACACGTGATTCTCATACACCCATCGACAATTGGTCAGAGTATTAAATCAGTGTACAAATTAAATATTTCCAAAAATGTGCAAAAAAGTCAACGTTGATAGAAAAAAACACCTTTGTGTACATACATTACAAACTGTGCCCAGCATTCAACTGAGAGTAAAAACATTTACAGTGAGAAACTGATAGATTAAATAGAGAATTTAATGGCTACATAAAAATGTACATTAGATCAAGAGTAAATTTACAAATTTTTATTCATAGCTTCATGAAAACTAAAAGCCTACGTTCCAATTAATCTAAGTCTCCTCCACGTATTTACAGTGATACTCCATTATACAACTCCTGCGAGGTCTGAGATGACAGACACTATGCCTTAATAAACCATTCCAATTTTAGGGTGACACCACCTTTTTTTACTGGTATTAACAAGAAACAAACACTAGGGAACTGACAATCTAATGGCTGTTCAGAAAAGAAAACACAATCCTTGTTTTTATATCCACATTATATAAACCTCTGGGGGAAAAGGACCATCTAGTTTTCAGGTAAAAAGCACAAAAAAAGCTCTGATGTATTTCCTATGACTATCCACCCTGGAGCTGGAGTATCCTTTTCCTTATCTCTCAACAGAAGACCCTGACCTCCAATCCTCACCTGTGGACTCAACGTAAGGGTTGAACCATGAGATACAATTTTTATGCCAGTTCCTCTCCCTTTAAAATAAGTTTATGAAAACGAAGCCCTAGCCAAGGTCTGACTGCTCTGAAACATGAGAATATTCTTTTCCTCCATCCCATCCCCCAACTCCGTATACGTACATATTGCTAGAGGAAACCCAAGGATTGCGCCAGCAAACCAGGAGCTGCAGCATCCTGGGTTCAAGTGACGGGCTCCCTGGTCTAAAGCTGGACACACACCTCATTCAGGAGCTATCAGGGGCCACCACCTATGCAGGACTTAAGCTTTGCCAGCTAGAAATAAAAAAAAAAACGGTGTGGGCCAAGTGGGGGAAATCAAATGAGAAAGAAGCTCCTTTGTTTCTGATCCCAGATTTTGATTCAGAAACCCTGGGTTGACAGAAAACCTGTCTGACCCCTTGGTGTGCATTAGTGGCTCTTCCTGAAGGCAGCACCCGCACCCAGGTAACTGTGGGTGACATCTGGCTGTCATATAAAGAGGACTGGCTGCTTCCTGGAGCTTTGGAACATTCTCACCATGGCGCACAAGAAGATCAGGTCACAATTTTATCTTCATGGCGTTCCTTAAATGTCCCAAGGCTCAAATCCAGCTACAGAAGTCACCAGGTTATAGTCACCAAGCCCATGCAGTAATTTTAGAATGACAACAGTAAGATTAAATTAGAAAGAGCTTTTAAAAAGAAAACTCTTCATTTTAATACAAGCATGAATTTTGCATATCGGAACAGCAACTATAAACACCCACATGTCTGAAATATGGGCAGTGTCTCACTTTTTACTAGTACCTGCTTTACTCAGTCAGCAACAGCTTATTGGTGGATATACACTATCTATAAGTGACATAAAACATCACTTTTGGCTATATGTATATGGGATATAAAAGCTTTGGTAATTGTATGTGACTCTACACTGCAGACTTGTCATTGCCACAAGACAGCAAGTTACCAGCAGGAAGAAATGACACTGGCGGCAATACTTTTGCTTTTCCAGAAACACCATAGGGACTTACATTCAAGCACACACATTTTACTTTTCTATATGCGTGACACAGTCTTTCAAGATTAAAAAAGTAAGAAATTGGTTATAAATAACTGTAGATCTGACCAATTTGCTCAAGTCTCTGAAGCTGCAGTTAGACATCGCTCTATGCTGTCCAAAAGAATGGCTTGCTGTACTGCACTGTACCTACGGCTGCTACGAGGCTTTCAGTCAAGACAACGGCAGGATTAGGATTATCCAAAAGGCACAGGAAAGAAATCTGTTGGTTTGCTTGGACAGATCATATTCCTGTGCACTGAAAGTAAACAGCTTTTAATACAGTACCATGCTTACAAATGTACCAACTTGGCTTTCAAGCCCAGTAAGAAACCCTGCTGCAGAGTCTGGTACCCAGAGTCAGGAAGCCAAATCCTGACAATCCAGTTACATCTGTGCATGCAGACAAATCCTCTTTCTGGTAGGTGCATCAGTTTACAGTCTCCAGGATGCAAATACAAAACCTGTATTAGCACATGAAGCCAAAAATCACTTTAAAGTTCTGAATTTGAATGTATGCTGCAGATTATAACTCATGCACACTTTTCAATGCAGTTAGGCCAACTCTGGTTTGAAAAAACTCATTTGCTAAGACTGCTTTGGTGACATGAAATTGTATGATGTATTTCAACATGGTGTTCTAACGTGAACAAAATTAAGGCATACAGACAAAAAGGCACTAGCTAAAAAAACCCAAACTTTAAATTTCATTGTACTGACAGAACTGTTTAACTGCAAATCGAACTGTAAATCAAGTTAAAGTTTTAAGACTATATTTAAACTGTCAAGAAAAGAAGACTGTAGATTTAACTATGCAGTTATTAGATCCATGCCTTCCATGGATATTTCTATCACCCAAAAAAAAAATAAACAACTTTCTCTAACACACCACAACTGAAACCTTGAGTCATGCTCTAACAGTACTGTTAGTTACACCATTAAAACCATACCACAGAAATAGCTTTTGTCACTTAATATGTGCAATAGACAGAATACTAAAATTCATTAGGAGATAAGTAAGACTTTTGAAAATACACATACTCACCGTGAATTTCAACCCTTATTTTTTCAGAGCATAGCTTCACCGTGGCATTTACAGAAAAGCAAACCAACCCTGCAGAAGTATTGCTTTCACTGTCGTTTTCTTATAATTGGATTCAACAATTAAGACTACTTAGTGATTCTAAAATGCTGGTGGCTTTTAAAGTGAGACACAAGAAGTTGTGAGCAGGGATCTTGGCTCTGCAATCCTCCTCCAATGGAGTTTAAAGCATGAAATTCCATGCGCCCTCACAAATTCTAGAATGAGGGGCTGTTCACCATCATCCCAGGAGTCCCTGTAAGTGTCTAACAAACCCTGTATCCAGCTCGTTTTACTACGTTACCCCACTATGGGTAAGTAATAACCAGCCTTCTGGTAAAAGCCTGATTTAGTTTCGTAATTATTTCTAGCTCAAAACATTTGTGTTAATAACCAACTCATTTACTGTAAGTTATTTAAGTCAGTAGAGAAATTCTCCTTAGGGTGAAAAAAAACTAGCTCAAGCCTAACCTTGGTTAAATTCATAAAATTTTACTAGAATCACTCCAAGTGGAAAATGTCAGCTTCATTTAAGAAGCCCAGTATTTACATTGGCAGCTTTCTGATGTGCCCAAGACATGAAAAATGCATTCTGAAAGTTTTTTCCTGGCTCCAAAATGTTGACCGTTGTCATGACTGAATGCCATTTTGTTAGAAAAGGCACAAAAGCAGCAAACTTGATTGTTCAGTAATTAAAAATCACAACAAGGAAGTGATATTGCAATATACATGATCCAGCACTGTCTCACAGAAAGGACACATTATAAGAAAACTAGATTCTGAAAATTTTCAAGCTTCAGAGAGTGAAGTTTCTCCTTAGAATAGTATATTTAAATGTTATGAATGCTACAGATAAACCTGGTTACATTTTCCCTTTAATGTCCTTTTTTGGTACTATAAAATTTCGGTACCTTTTCAGATATCACTGACCACTACTGATTTTTATATACATTTTCACCTTGGTTTTGGTACCTTCTTAGTCTGTTTGAAATCAATCATTTCAATTACATGATCTTTAAAATTACCTACATAAACTATTAGGTTCTACATTAAACTTCCCATCCCTACTGTCACTATATTTTGCTTATAAAGCAAAGGTCCCTTACAGCACAGTACATACCAATTCTTAAAGGCTGCTTCATAGCTTTTATCTATCTAGTGACAGAGAAACAAAAAAAAAAGTCAATACAAGCTGCCTTTCCTTTCAGCCTTTTACACTTTTCCTGGTCTGACTAGTTCTCCCTGTGCTCAGGAAACCTTGCACAGTTGTGAACCCTGACCAAGAAAATTATAAGCTGGGTGAAATACTCACATAAGCTGAAGAAGTTGCCACTCTCAGTCTCTGGAGAGATGGCCACAAAAAAGTCATTCTCACTCCACTACAGGTAAAGTGATTAGGACAGATCCATACTCCTGCTTATGCTCTGGTAAGATATATGGAATTCAGCAGAATAAATTCAGAAACCTCATATATGAGTGACTGTGGGAATGGGTAAGCTTATTGTTCTGTCTCCATGCACTTTATAACTCTGATAGTCCTCTAAAGATGCAGAACAGGTAGAGCCTTGTCAGACTAGACAAGGGTCACAGTACCAGCCTGCTCTGCCTTTACAAAACAACAAAAGCAAGCAATGAATCATCCAAAACAGTAAACATAATTTCAGTTCTGTAGTCCAACAGTTTATTTCCAAATGCCTCTTTAAACTATTTATGTTCTGTTCTTCTACAAAAATATGAGAATCTGACTTTTCTGTTGTGAAAAGTCAGTTATTTACTACACCTGATCAGTACCTGGGCTTCTCAACTGAGAAGCAGTATTTCAGATTTTTACTTCTTTTCTTTTATTATGCTCTTTCAGAAATAGAAAAAGTGATTAACGTACACTTCATGACAGTTGGAAATCTGACAAACACCAATCTGAATTATCAGGCTGGAAGAATCACACTCATGTTATTTAATTGCTGGCTTTCTGCACTTTTGGCCTATTCTTTGTACAATTTTCTGTGCTGTGCCTCCCTCTTCATAGGATTCATCAGTGCTACCTCATTAAAAATATAACTGGAGTCTTAGCTTTCTCAGTGATTCTTTCCTGATGTTAAGAGATGTTTGAAGATATTTGACTTTATTTCAGGAATTTTCAACACATCCTAGATGACTGACTTGCATTACTAAACCAGTTTTTTTTAGTGCAGAATGGGAAGAATTTTATATTATTCAGGCACTTGATGTTGACATACATTCCATCCTAGCGCCTCTCAACAGCTTTGAAAACATTTCTTACAGCTCATTCTGAATCAAGTAACTCATATACTGCACAAGGATTAGTCACTCCCTTTCCCCTGCAGCCATTCATAGGACTGTGGAGGAGAATTGACTCTCAACATCACTATATTTTATCAGCTAAGATAACTGTCTCCCTCTAAGCTTATGCAACAGAGGTTCTCTTTGGCAGATACAGCAGGAGGTGTTCTCCTAAGTATTTACATCCAATAGCTGACCCTTGTCTAGCATGGAAAATTTCCCCTTTGCAGTATAGTAGTTTCTAGGAGTCTGGGCCCATAATCTGTTTACCTGTAATTATTTTCCTATTGAGATAATACAACAATTTTATAACAAAACCTCTAACTAGTACATCAGTTTTGAGCTCATTTTTGTTATTTTCTTTTGGTCACATAGAAGTACCAGCTAGACATGCTGCTGTACAAAGAGTTCCAAGTTCTTCCAGCTTTGTCAATTAACCCTCAGAACCGCATGGTCCTGCTTAAACTGTAAATTCCAGAAACTGATTAAAATGCTAAAATATAATAAGAACTTAGAACTCTCTGCTGCAAGTACCTACAATATAGAGAAGAATCACACAGAAGTAACCTTCTTGTCCTTTAGCTGCATGTCTATTTTCCCTGCATCCTGAGTCAGTCAGCGGTGTCAGAAAAAGTCACACAGTTCCTGACTGTCCAAGAATTTGTAATTTTTTTTCCTCTTTAAATAAGGAACAAATATGTACTAAAGTGCTTTATCTACATCAACCACATCAGTACATTATAGAAACAAAAAGTTCTAGTCCTGGTGGGAGGGGGGGAGAGAAGATTCTCATTTTAGATACAAAATTTAGATTGTTTACAATCTAAGTGAAACAAAGATTCAAGAGAATATTCTCTCTCTTGTCTTTTTTCTCCTTTTTCTTTGTAAAAAATAAAAATAAAAGTGCAGTCAAATAGAAAATAAATGCAGTAGATGCAAGCTGAGTTGAGGCAGGTGTTAGTGATAGTGTGCAAACGTGTGTCTTAGCAGTTCATCTGCAAACGGTCGCAGCTTGGCCTCGATAAAAATCCGTTTCAAGAAATCCCGAGCGTGGTCGGAGACGTGAGGTGGGAGCTGGGGGTTGGTTGGCTGAGTGGCAATTTTAAAGATGGCAGCCATGGCTTCGAACTCTGCCCACGGGGGCTTCTCAGTGAGCATTTCTACCACTGTGCAACCTACACTCCTGAAACAGAGGCACAAGTGAAACAGCAGGTTACAACAGAGTCATGCATTTCCAGGAAAACAAGAAATAGCAGAGAGGGGCTAAAATATCACAAATAAGGAGTGCCCACTTAAACTACAGAGCAACTTCAGCACAAAACAGGCATTGGAAAAAAATGGTATGTACTGCCATACCTTTATCTCAAAGTTACACAGATCACTACGCATGTCTCCACATCATTACTTCCCTAGGCCAAAAGCTACTACCTCAGTGAAGGGATAACTAGATATTTATCCAGGCAACACCAACTGTGGTAGGGCACTGCCAGCATCCAGTGCTCAGCAGGCTGACAAAGGCACGCACTCAGCACTGCACCTGGAAGCTTTTCCTGCTCCTTGAGGCCAAACAGAAATGCAAAGCATCAGGAATGCTCCGAGCATACCACGTGTCTTGCCAGCTCATTAGAAATGCACACGTTATCACCAGTGAATAGTGTGCAAACACAACACGGCAGCTGAAAAACAAAAGCCCTACTTCACGGTATCTTCTCTTTTAGTTAAGGATACTATACTTAGATTGACAAACAAAATTTTAAGTTCCTAAACAATCTTGGTATACAAAACTCATGTTTAAAGAATTTAGGAAGGCAGAAGGGCATACATATTGCCAGAGAAACTTTGTTCCAGAAGTTCTGAAAGACCAGCATCTTCCAATAACAAGTGAATGATAGTGCAAAATGGATAGGCTGGAATAATTTCCCAATTCTTAGAAAGTTTGTTTTTCAAGATGCTTGCAAGAAGTTTTGTGGTTAAGCAGAGGTACATCGCTTTACACAATAAATAAACAGATTTATTAACTGACAGAAGTCCGACTTCAGTATTTTTTCTTAAGTTTCCACCAAAAAACACACAATAACCTTGATACCAATACTCCAAATTTGAACAAGTCAACTGCATGAAATTATAAGGCTGCTCTATTAATCATGTGCATCTGTGTATCAGAGTAATTACTAAGTGATCTGAAGCAGCCTGAATTAATTTCACTGAGGTTAAAAGTACTGCCATTGGTTGGCTATAATGTAGTTCCTTTTTAAACACAGTGTTACTACTCCTGTCCATCTGCTGCTGCCTGCCCATTACTGCATGTTCACAGATCAGCTGCAGTGTAAGGAGTCTCACTGCCCAAGTCATCTGTCCACTGGGCTGGAGCCATATTAGACTGTGACATATTACACAATGTTTCACTAACCTTCATTTTTGAAAATTACTTTTCTCTCTTAGTTCTTTAGTATTTATTAACAACTTTAACCAAATTATTTTTTGATACTCCCTTTTAAATCTGGCAAATTCACTCTTAAGTGTTCAGCCTTTAGAGGACTAGCATTTTATCTTCTGCCTTGCATCAAAAGTATTTTGGTGTTGAAGTTTCATTACAAGACACTCACCAAACTGATGTTTCAAAGCTTCACATATTGCTTTCAGCCAGTGCCTCTCCAGAACTAACAAACAGTTTGATAATCCTAACTTCATGCAAAGTCAGTTCTCTAAACTGATGGACTGAGAAACTGCCACATGAAAAATTAAATTCCAGTGTTAAGACTCTCCAAATATGACTGTCAGTGCTCACATTTGCCACTTTTTCAGCTTAAATCTCAGAATGAAACACTGCAGCTTCAGATAACAAACACCTACTCTCTGTTGAAAATGAAATGACACTTTTCAGTAGAGAAGGGGTTTTTTTAACATACCAGATGTCTGCTTTTCTGCCGTACCCTTCTCCACTAATGACTTCGGGACTCATCCAGTAGGGAGTTCCTGTGACAGACTTCATTCCTGTACCAGAGAGACAGATAGTCTGCAGTCGTTTGCTGGCACCAAAGTCACCAAGCTTCACATTGCCTGCTGAATCCCGCAGAATATTTGCTCCTGGAAGGAAGGGAACACAGCATTGCCTTCATGAAAGACTCAAGGTTTTGGTGTGGAAAACAGTAACAGAAGTTTGGATTCAGGGATACAATTCAACATCAACCTAGGATTTCCAGCCAGAGGAATTTACTTTCTCTACTCATTCCTACTACACTATTCTGGAGTTCAGAAAATAATGAATTGTACACACCGGTTTGCATCCTAGGCCTTTTCCAGGAAGGGGCAGTCCCTTTGTAAAGCCCTCCTGACAAAATCAGGAATGTGCCATACATGGGAAATTTAAAAAAATAGGAAAGGAGTTTCCACACAACTGAAAATGTCTCCATACTATTTTAAAGCAAAATCTCAAACTGTGTTACAGATTTATTCAAAACAGTTGTCTGCCCAACATGTACAAATTAACTGTGATATCTCAACCTGCTCTGGAACAAAGCACTGTTGATACAAAGCAACAGGAAAATGGTAAAAATATTAGGGAATACAACAGCATTGTGTTCAACACAGCTATTGTGCACATCACCATCTTCCTACATATTAACACCTTGCTTATGCAACACTTGCAAGTCACCTGTACCTATCTGCAAATAGTAAATGTTTCATCAGGCTTCCTAGAAGTAAAATGGAAGAAGTCTGATCAGGCAAGTCACTTCTGCCAGTCACTTCAATTACCCAGTGAAGTGCTGGGTAATTTCTATATAATTGATGAAACAAAACTCTAAATATAAACTTTCGAGTCATGATGCTTCCCTCTGCACGTTCTATTTCTAAAAACATCATCCTCTAATATATTTAAAACTATTAATAGTAAAATAAAATCAAAGGAATTTATCCTGATCGTTTTGCAAACGGAGACTAAAGAAACATTGCCAGAAGTCTGCTGGAACATCCCAAAGTTGATTATTTTTCCCCTCCCAGGTTACAGCAGTGACAAGACTAAAAGATGGAAAGCAATCACATTGATTTTAAGTCAGTATTTCGGTATTTCAAACTTAATTGCATTTTAGCGCTTCACATAAGATTAGAAAAGGATCAGTAATAAAGAGCACTGAACTGTGCACAGAACTATCATTACCTTTAATATCTCGATGGACAATCATATTACTGTGCAAATAGTGAACTCCTTCCAAAATCTGCCGTGTGTATTTACGAGTCACATTCTCTGTGAGTGCTCCATACGATTTCAATTGGTCTTTGATGGAACCCTATGGCACAGAAGTATAAAGCACTAACACTCCTAGAATTCAACTGAAGTTCAATTAAATTTATACCTGAAATGTAGACATGTAAAATTACAATCCTTCTTGAGTTAACCTTAAAACTCGTGGGCAGCTGAATAGTTCTAGTCCAATGTACAGAAAGAGAACAGCACCACCCCAACACCACCCTCAAGCTTTGTGATGGGTAAGGGGTGATACTCAGGATGGACATAACACATGCCCTTTGGTTTAGTTTATACTCAGAAAAAAAACCCCACGTGCTGTAGGGTGGTGCTTTAGGTAAAAATTAAGAGGTAAGCAAGTCTTAGTTTAAAATAACATCAAATCAAAATCTCTTGGGTTTTTGCAACTATTTTTGTATAACCTGGCTTTGCCACACAGAGTTACAAACTGCTAAGATTACTTCTGTCACATTGCCCTCCAAATCTCAGAAAAATTCAAGAAGTCCCCCCCAAAAAAGCCAAGAAGCCAAAACATGAAGAAGCAAACAAAAACCCCACCACCAAGAAAACAATGTCCAGACACTGTTTTTCTCCTGCGAAGTCTCATAGTAAGCAGACTGCTCTAACTATTCAGAAATACAGAGACTCTGTTTTTATACGAGCACATTTTATTTAGCTCTGCTGACCCCACTTGGTGAGAAAATGAAAATCTACAGTTTTCTGACCTTTTAATATTTCCTAACAAAGCAGAAGAGCAGCAGTTCAGCATGTACTAGGTGCCACAAAAAAAGCAAGCAGCAAGATTACTTTGTGTATGGACTTATTCCCACTCCCGTCTTGGCTACTTTTTGTTTTCCTGAAATACTTGAAGCGTGGCAAAACAAAACATTCAAATTCAGGAAGATTTAAATGCTTACTAACAAGAATATTGTCTTTTCAAAGACATTGCCAGGCACCACTTATGCCAAAACCAAACACAAACAGCTTTTGTACAAATCACTGTAATTCTGAAAACCCAAGCAAGTAATGAAGAAGATAGGAGGCTGCAAGCACTAGTCAGTACCCATCTTTGGTGACTGTTTTTATCTTGGACAGTTTTAAATATCTGTGTGCACTTATGCAAAGCTGAATGCTTGGGCGCTCGTGACACTGCACACAACCGATGGCTGAAATGGATGAGCTCTCTTGCTTACCCCAGGCATGTACTCCATGAATATTGAGAGTGTCCTTTCGGGTGGATCTCTCAAGAAGCCATAATACTGAACAATTCTTTCATGCAGCAGATTTTTCAGCAACTGAATCTCACACTCAAGTGCATTTACTTCCTGAAAGGACAAAACAGGAAAGATTTACCATGCTTGATGTAGTAAAACTAAGATTTTGGATTTGATTTTTTTCAAGCAGTGCAGTATGTACATATTAAAGTGTTATGCAAACTAAGTACTCCTGCAGCTAATGTAAAGATTTGCATTTTATAACAAGAAAATATCAATGCTAAATTGAGGTAATTAAAACCAACCAAAACTATGTCTTTTCTTTACATTATCTTTGGGATGATTTTGCTGGTTTTTCATTGTTTCTCTATTCTTGAAGTTACGTTTGTTTCAGAGCACAGCAGATATCAATATGTGCATGAGGTCAGTGATCATTATGCAACATGTCATAAGCCTCCAACTGGGTAAAAAAACAACAACAAAACACAGAAAAACCCCCACATTTTAATCTTTGTGGTGGAGTAATTAGCATTAAATCTTAACTTTTCCAGGATGATAGACTATACTTTAAAAATGCCTTTGAGTACCACTTGATATTGGAATAACGAAATGCAACAAAGGAAAACACTAACAATTGGTGCTTTCTCTGGAGCCATCCAAAATATTACAAATTTTGCAAAAGGAAGTAAGATATTTTGAAATGGACTGTACAATTAGATGCTGAAAAAATACTAACCCACAAATTCAAACTTGACTAGATTGCAAATTTCACCTAGAAGTTTTTTATCAAAACCTGAATTGTTATCTGTCATAGCCTATTACCGATGCCCTCACACTTCTGATGCTAGAAAGAAAATAGATTTTTTTACACACAGAGGCACATATTACTACAAAATGCCATGGTAAATGAGGTCACAAAAGTGTCGCTTCAGAAGAGATCTACCATATTTTACATTTAACATATCCAAAACATAACCAGTTGTTCTGTTACACATTTTAAAGAAGTAGCAACATCAACTACACTAGGAATCTACAGCACAAATGATTCATGACTTTTTCCTTGATCCTACATCCTTAATAGCAGCAACTGTAACTGGCAGCCACTCAATTCTGCAATTGTGCTTACACCCATTGTTCACCCAGTCTTGCTCCCCACAGTGCAGAACGCAGTCACAATGTAGGGAAGGAAATAATTCTCTTCCCATCCTGTAAAAAGCAGCAAGTGTGGTTTGGGAAAAGAAGAAATAGAGGATTGGTGCTACCTTTAAATAGTTTATCTCCTTCAGCATCCAGTATTTAAAGATGGACAAGTTCAATTTTAGAGAGAGAATAAACTAACAAGGAAACCTGTGCTCTTTAGAGAGAAACACAGTGTGTGACAGCAGCTAGTCTTGATGCACAAAGTTTAAAAGAAACAAAACAAACCCCAAATGACAGAAATACCCCCCAAAAAGATGAAAAAATAGGTAAGAATCTCAAACTGTCTTCATAGGCAAAACCAATTTGTTTTCAGGAATTTGTTTTCAGGAACACTTAAATTAGTACAGCCTTTTCTTTTTATAAATGGAACTTCTTCTAATTCCTGTCAGTATAAAAATTATGTATTTCAGAGCACACTTATAACAGATTGTTTAATTTTAGAGACCAAGACTGCACCAAATCAAATTATGCATCTTTACAGCATAAGGATATGTCTGAAAACTAAAAAACGTGATGTAATATTAAAATCAGGTAAGCAGACTAATAATCTGTGGTACTAACAAAACAGAATTCCTAACACATGGTTTCAATATTCACAACATGGTTTAAAACATGTTCATCCTGTTCAAGGAAAGGAATGCGAGTTTGGTCTAGAACACACCACTGCAACAGAAGCTTTTTCCACGGTCTCTCTTTGGTATCACTTACCTTGCTGGTTTCCGGACTATCGGGATCAAACTGAACTTGTTTAACAGCCAGTTCTCTTCCAGTATCAGCATCGTAACACAGATATACTCTGCCAAATGCACCTTGACCCAGCAGTTTACCAAGTCTCCAGTTAGTTGGAGCTCGTGGTGCTGAAAATATAAGTATGTTTTGGTTTTCAAATGAGCTTGTTATTCAGCTGACCGAGAAAAACTGGAATACACAGAAAATAATTTTTTAAAAGACTACTTTTTCAACAACAGAGACTGTGCGTCCTAAACCTCACCATATAAATTACAAAGATCAGTAAAACTTCCTGTAAGGTGGAAAACATGAGCTACTTAAATTTATTCACAAAAGAATTTTGTGAACTAGACATACTTAAAACAACTAGCAATAGCTAATCTGAAAAACAGAAAAAGCATGTTAAACAAACAACTTTCTTTTTAAAAAAGTCGAGGCATAATTGCAAGGTATTGCTACTGAAGTCATCACAAAGTTTATTTGCTCCTGAAATTCTACCACAAGTATGAAGCAGTACCACTAAAGAGGTACAGTTTAACTGAAAACATGACCAACATCTGCAAAAATACATAGCAACTGCAACCTACAAAGCCTTTCTCAGGTCCTAAAGAGTCTAACAAATCACTTTTACAATGTTTTCTTATCATAGATGTAAATTCCAAATGAAAGTCTACATGAAGGTTGGCAAGGTAAGCAATGAAAATACTGATGAACATAGTCTTGACCTTTGCCTATTAGAGAGAAAAAAACATGTTATTTAATGGCATGTATTTGGATGACATGGCAGGTTTTGACATGATATACTTGAAAAGTAAGAGTTTTACAGCGGGGTTCACAAAATGCCAGAACTTACAGCGGCTGGGTGGGCTGATGTCCATGACTGACAAGGTAGGATTGTCTATGTCACTGCCCCTCCTCCTCATTCGGTTATCTTCGTATTCCGGCGTGAAGACGCTGCTCCCACTGCTGGTGCTCAGCGAGTGGTCAGTGGGACTGAAACTAACTGGGGATCGGAAGTTGTTCCCCTGAGTCCTCCTGGCTCTTGGAAAAGTTTTACGACCTTCAATGATATACACAGAACACGAACGTTACACTACCAAAAAACACTGCAATGCAAAGTGTGCATGCAAATACTTTATGAATTCTACGTCATCTCGTTTGAATCTGCCACAGCGGAGGATAGGACGCAATCATCATGAAATTTACTGGTTTAACTTTCCACCTAGAAGAAAACAAACATTCATCACAGATATATATATATAAGGACTAGACAGAATCAAAAACTTATTTAAGAGATGAAAATTGGAACCAAATTCTGGAACTATTCTGAAATACGATCAACATGCTTCAAAAACCTGGAGACCGATAAGAGGAGAAAAGAAAATGCCCTGCCTCTGCTTTTATCGCTCTATTAATGTGCAGATACCAAATTTCTGCTATTGAGGAGAACAAGATACACATTTAAATCACGTGGTGCCCAAGCTAGCCTCTTCCTTCAGTAAACTATTAAGAATTGAATGAAAAGAAAGACTGACACATGGAATCAACAGGAAGACCACAAAAGCATTTAAAAAACCAAAACACAAGCAATGCAAAATTTGAAGGTGGTTACAGCATCAGAATAAAAAATACAGAGCACTGATCTTCAACATATTAATTACAACCAAATGACTAACACAATTTATGTTCATCTATTTAGATAACACAACTATTTTTAGCATAGCATCTCTTGATTAAGTTTCATTCTACAGAACTCAGCATTAACTGAAGGAGTCTCTGATTCATTAGGTATTACACTGGGGGAGGCGTTCTCAGAGGACTGAAGAAAGCAGATAAAAAATCTTTGAAATAGTAGACTCAGACTTATACACTAGTCTGGACAATTTAAATTCCAAGAAAGACATGCAAACAAGTTATTAAGCGGTTTTATTCACCATTGAGAAGATAAGAAAGGTGATAAACCTAAAGTCATAATTGGTTTGTCACATGTAGCTAATCCAATTTTCCCATTTCAATGGGACATTCTCACAGGCCAACTCATGAAGTGTTGCAGACCAGTTTACTATGTAGATTATACCCAAGACAGATTCAGAGCAGTTATCAGTGATTTCTCATCAAAGGGAAAGATAATAGAAGTGCACATCCCCAACAGTTTATCTTCAGTCCATTTCCATACACTGTTTTAACTCATGACGTACATATGATGGAACTTAACACACTGAAATATTGCAGATGACATCATGTTAAGTGTGGCTGAAAGTCCATTTAAAGATAAAAATCAAAATTCACAGTGGTATCAGAAGTTGGAGATGATTCAAAAATCAACAAGATGAAATTCAATAAGGAACTACAATATAAATACTTAAAGAGAAATCTAATGAAAAACTTACAAAGTGTAAAGTAATTGGCTAGCCTAAAGTCATGTAGAAAAGGATATAGGAAATGTAACCACAGACTGAAGAGCAGTCAGAATGGTGACAAGAAAGCAGTGTCATTCTGCAATATATTAATGTGACTGCTACATACCAAGTTCTGCTTATATCCTATGCTACACATAAAGCAGCCATGAGAAAAGCCTCAGCTAAAGCAGGAGAAGAAAACTAAGGAGAGAAAACAGGTACATGTGTGATGTAGTGTTACAAAAGGATAATGACCAATTCTTTACTGTGTTAAAATGGAGTAACTAGTCACTATTTTCATTTGCAGGAAAAATGTCTTGGGAGGCAGAGAAAGTTAGCTTATCTTATAGCTTATCTTGGAAGTTGTTTACGTAAAGAGAGTGGCTATGTCTTCTGTTGATGTCAATTTAGAGTTTACTTAAAAAGTCAGTGTGACAGATCTTTGCCTCTTTAAATCTTGCCTTAAAGCAAGGGACAGGACTGAAGCTGCATTGCAGTGCTTCAGTTTGATATTTCTGTGATTCCTGTAACATAATTCCATTTATTGTTGTGCTCATTCCACCCTGCAAATGAAGCCATCTGGTCTTGGGAGAAATTTCTTCTTAACACTTCTCAACTAGCACTTGACACACCCTGAAGTATGAAAATCCTTCAGCTGCTCCTCTCTACTTCCTTTAGAAATTTAACACATGTTAAATTTATATCAATGTTATTACTGTCCAAACCAGTTTTGTGGACACATTAGCAGGTGCTGCCATGCATTCCAACAATTTTTTTACCAGCTAATTGTTAACTCTCCGTTTAAATCACAGCTCCTAGATTTTATTTACTCTTTTAATCTAAGAAACTGTTAACAGGAACTCCACGGTACTTGGGATTTCTTAAAGCAAAACAAGAAGTGACAAAGTGACATACCTACTTTAGATAGAAAAGGGTCACAAAGGTCAAAAGCTTATACTGGATGACTTGTGTGTGGCCAAAGATAGCAAACATTTCCACAGCTGTGCATATGAGTCAGGAATTCTGTAATCCATAACTTTACCAGAGATAAAACTACTCAGAGGTTCTATCAATCACTGGAAGCCTAGCAAGTGAGTTTGGGGAAAGAATTTAAGCTTTCGATTTCTTCAATATTTTCCTTGCGCTTCATTAAGATCTTACAATTTTATTCACATTTGCAGATGAGAAAAACAGATTAATAAAACTGTTGCAGTGTTCATACTTACCATCATTGTAGTCTTGTTGGTGATATGAAATATGGTATCTTCTGGGGTAAGTCCCCCCCTTTCCAAATTTCTCAAATATTGGGATATCATACTCTACTAGAAAATAAAAGGATTCATTTCAAAATTTAAAATGTGACAAAAGCATGTTAAATTACCCACTTTGGTAATACAAACTTAAAATGGGTGAATGTATCAGAGGATATGAAGGGTTGAAGCATCAGAGCAAAAAGATTATAGAACAAAATCACACAACTCACAATAACTAAAAGGACTTCAGTCAAAAGTCCCAAAGGATCAAGAATTCAACAGCTCAAGTGGTTTGTAACCTCTTGCTTAAAAGAAGGTTGGAGGACTGAAGTATGCCTGATTACTTCAGTTTTAAAAACTTTCTAGAGGAGAAACTATTCCAAAGAATATAATTTAAAGTTGTATAAATATGAAAAACTGGTGAATGAGTCAACACAGCTTGAATTACTAAAACACATTCAACAGATCCTCTTTTCAAAGTTATTGAAGGAGAAAAGTATAAGATAAGGGAAAAAGTCCCTCATGCATAAATAATAGGTTAGAAGGTAAGTACACAAGAAGGGAGGAAACAGTCAACAGTTCCACAGGAATCTCGGCTAAAAACTCATGCAGTTTAATTATCCATGAATTCTCTGTACAGAACAAGGAACAGTGAGGTGACAAAATCACTTTGAGAAAAAAAACCAACAGAAGAATTAGAGAAGGCCCTTAAGAGTCTGTGTGACTGGATATTAAAGTTGCAGATGAAATGCAGTGTAGGCTTCAGCAAAGGCTTGTGATAGAGACTTCCAAAAAAGCAGCACCTGAATGCTTTGTATTAGCTGAGAAGAAAATTAAATGCTCTAAGATACACTGAACAAAGTTTTGGTCTACTCCACTTCAAAGGATTTAGTAAAACTGGAAAATATTTAGAAGTACAGAGATGATCAAAGATACAAAATTGCTTCTCCATAATGTACGCCTCTATATACTAGAAAAGCAACAGCTCAAAGGGACACAAAGAGGTCCATAAAAAAACCAAACCGAACCAAACAAATCCACTGGAAAAACTGTAACCAAAAAAAAAAGCCTCAAAAAAAATCACAAAACACATACTTCTTCATAAAACACAATAAATTCCACAACTTTGTGTTGCAACCTGCAGTTGATGCTGAGAAAGTTTATACACGTTGAAACAGGGACAAGAAAAATTTGTGGAAGGAAAAAATCCATCAAATCACAGAAAGAACATCGTGCATTTGCACAACCCTTGAGCAATACATGACCAGGAATATATCCTGAGAGAGGAACACTACACACCCTTCTATAGAATCCCAGTACTGGCTGTGGCAGGAGGAAAGACTAGGCCAGATGGACTTTTTCTGCTTCTGTTACACATCAAATCATGAGAATAAATACTGAATATGGAATTAATGATTACTATGTATCCCACTGTTAACTGGGATACCAGAATATCCCATGGCAAAAAAAATGAACAAGCCTCTGTAAAAAAATATTGCAAGACGATCTTATTAGAAAACTAACTGTAATGAACACAAATAAACTAGATTAGGATTATACAAAGGGGAAACTAATTTCTGACATTTCCAACTCTTTTGGTACTTATCTCTATATGAGATTAAGTACCAAAAGAGTTCTCTTAGCCACCTATATGCTTCTTACACATAGTTTTAGTTTTATTTTCATTTAAAAGTGGTGCAATCAGTTAAGCATTCCAGAATTCTGGAAAGAAAAAACTCACCATCACACATTTATCTGGATAAAGCTTCAAAATCAAAATAAAAAGAAGCCTCAAAGTATGTAACAGCCTGAAGAAACACAAAACCCTTTTGATTTTCTGGAAACTAATTATTGTTCAACAGCAAAATTTTGTAGTGAGACATGACTGTGAGAAGACACTTCAGAGCACTTCCAAGGTTACCCCTCCGCACTTTGCAGCCTGAACCCTGCACAACAACTTAGATTCAAGACAGAGTACTGTATGAAAAAAACATTAGTTGTGATGATTAATTTATAGGCACAGCCCACAGTTCTCCATCCTTTCACTTTGCAGTGCTCTCAATTACAGAAGTCATGAGCACTTCAATGTGATCCTTATTTCACACAGAAGAAAACAAAGGCTCCATGTACTGGTTTTGGCTGGGATAGAGTTAATTTTCTTCATAGGGGCTCATGTGGTGCTACAGTTTGATCTGTGGCCAAAATGCTGTTGATAACAAAGGGATATTTTAGTTATTGCTGAAACACATTCACACAGAATATCAAGGCTTTTTTTTGCTTCAGACACTGCCCTGCCAGCTGGTAGAGTGGGCTGGGAGGCACAAGAAGTTGGGATGGAATAAACCTGGGACAGCTGGCCCCAACTGACCCAAGGGATCTCCCATACTATCTGAGCTTGTGCTCTGCAACAAAACCTGGGAGAAAGACAGAGGAAGGGAGGACATTCGTAGTGATGGCATTTTTCTTTCCAAGGTAACCACTAGGAGTGATGAAGCCCTGCTTTCGTGGAAATGGCTGAACACCTGCCTGCTGATGGGAAGTGGTGAATGAATTCCTTGGGGTTTTTTGTGTGTGCAGCTTTTGCTGTACTATTAAACTGCCTTTATTTTAACTCAGGAGTTTTCCTGCTTTTCCCCTTGGATTCTCTCCCCGATATCACGTGGGGGAGTGAGCGAGCAGCTGTGTGGGGCTTAGCTGCCTACTGGGGTTAAACCACACCACCTCCAAATTAAATAAATTAACCATGGATATACACAAACTAGAGATGGATATTACAGTCCAGTTTAACTAAGAGTTGCCTGCCCCTATGTACTGCAACATTTGTTCCTTTTACAGAGGCAGATAATTATACTATGCACACTAAGAGTGGTGTCACACACGGTAACCTGGAGGAAAACATTTGGAATTTCTTGTATTTCCATGGCATCTTTTACTGTGTGTATTTGGTGTTGCTTTGCTTTCTTCTACCATGCTGTTTGTGTGAGACAATACTTCTCAATGTGAACATCCATTCTAAGCCCTATTATTTGCAAGAGGAGCAGTTCTGGAAATCTAGTGTGTCTCCAGTGATTTTTGCCTACCTGAGAATTCCTGATGATTATCTGGATAGCTCTGTGCTCTTGGCATCCGAGACTTGGGATAGTTGTCTCTGGAAGTGTAAAAACATACAGCATCTAAATACATACTGTTAATCTAGTATTTAAAACATTTAATCTTACTGTCTTCTTACTGATGAAAAGCCACTGCTATACAGGTTGCTGCACCAGTTTACAAACATGGAACTCAATTCTGAAACTCAATACTAGTAGGTATCTATAACAATTGAAGATCAGTAACAATGGAAAAGCTTGCTTATTGAGCTTAATGTAGTAAGAAAGCAACAGACTCTGTTAATGAGCAATGATATTAGTAAAAATAGAAATTATCACAAGTACAGCCACAAAGGAACACTGTTATGTTTAACACCTTTATGGCAAAATGCAAAGGTTTACAGACTGGCAAAATCTGTTACACAGCCTACAAAAACTCTTGAGGAAATTTAACTGAAGAAATGTAGAACCTTTTAATGAGGAAAAATATTTCCTCTTCTCTCCATGGAAGTCATAGGATTAAGAGGGTGATTTTATTGAGTTATAGAATGATGAAGAGTTTTTTGGTTCTTACATGATCACATTGTTTCTTACCTACAGTTGGTATGTAAGTCCCAGCCACCAAAAGGAATGGATGGGATTGCCAGTCAGAGCAATCGATTACAGTTTATTTCCATAAACATACCAAAACAGTGTCCTCCTTTTTCTGGTAAGAATTTCTCTAATGGGTAACAGAAGCTAAATGGAGACACAAAACCTACATCTTTGTAGGAAATATTTAAATGGAAAAAAAAAAAAAAGGAAAACAAACTAAGTAGAGGTGACAAATTAAGTAAATAAAAACAACCAAAAGAAGTTTTGAAGAAGAAATATGAGTCACATTAAGTTTGCTTTGTTTCCCCTTCTTCCACTCACCCCTACCCCACAAAAAACCTAAACTTGCCAATTTGGTAAAATTTCTTTTCTGTGGAGCTACAGAAAATGCTGTGTGTATAACCTATCACACTACAACCACAAAATATTTTTCATGTCTATTGACTTCCTGCTTGTGAAAACGCACACTTATCATTTAACTCAAAAGTGTATGTGTTAGACCAAATCTATTTGTGTCCTCAAACCACATATTCTCAAATGAAATGGTAGTATTGAATAATACAGCTCTGATTAATTGCCACAGGCAGTGACCTCCAACTCTTTACCTTTGTACCAATTAAATAAAATATTTAATTAGCAGTGTTGTTTTGCAGTTTGAAATAAACAAAGAGCAAATCTGCACATTAAACCCAAGGCTATTTGCCTGACCACCATAAATCAAACAGGAATATGTTCTGCTTGGCTTGGTTGGTGGACAGTGACCCCCTCAAAACACAGGAGTCTCCTCAGAGGTCAATCCAAAAAGACCCCCCACAGCACACACCGCCTCTTGCTGACTGGTGGGCTTTAACAAAGAAAAATAAGTTGAAAGTTTGCAATAGGAACAAAGGGAGAGGAACAGACAGTACTTGCAAAGGAAAGGACAGCACTGCCTGTTAAAGCTTTTAAATGATTCCACCCTCCTTCTTGAATTGGGTACCCCCTGCTTTGGCAAAGGAAAGCCCACTTCATTTGGCAGTGCCTAAGAACTATAAATTTAATGGAGTGGCTCACTGCCAGGGAATATACACCACACATATGTAAAACCTAGCAACATTCAGTGAAAACCTTCAGTACATTTTTGTAGGACCTTAAGTCTAAATTTTTGTGGTTTAAATACAAATTATTTTTAAAAAAAAGAAAGCTACAGTATTTTCCATGTATTAGTAAGCAATTAAGTTTCAATAAGCTTTTATAAACATTCTATAACTTACAATGGAATTTCTGGAAGAAGTACTGTCACTGGAGAGGAGTTGTATTTTACAGCTGAGACATTATGCAATCTAATAAAGATAAATAATGAAATAATGAATGTAAATAATTTTTACCCATCTAATGGGCTGTCAAGTGAGGGGCAGCTTCCCGAGCCAGAGTTTTCAGGACTGCTCAAAGACAATGGATCCAGCATCTAATAAATAAAAAACAGAGAAAGACCAACAAGTTCAAGGGGTTTTTTTCATTATTTTTCCTAAATAGTTTAAGAGTTTTGCTATTAAACAGCTGTAAGAAAAAAAAGCCAAATCAGATAAGAACTGGTAAAAATACAGTGGAAAGCTCATCTGTTGCCTTAAAATGAGCTCCTTCCTAAAATGTAGTTTGTTTTGGTATATTAAATAACATCTATTATTTTCTATGAATTCGACACTAGTCTTTTGCTGTAAATTAAGCAGTTATGCCTCCAATTTTTATGGTCTGTGCTGCATCTTAAAGGTCCTGGGCACATACTTTGCCATACACCAATCAAGGACCTATTAAAGAAATGGTATCCAGAAAGTGAGTTTGCACTCTGCAAACTCAAACACTTAAATGAACTCTGTATTGGGGAGAACAACATTTACCACAGGTTCAGCATTTTTATTCCTCTTGTCTCATGCTGAACAGTGTGTCCAAATAAGCAAAGAAAGCCCATCTGGAGCCATGTTGATTACCTCTTTGACCCAATGTACTGTGGCCCAACAGGCAGCCCACAGGTTTTATCCAACCCCCCTCATCTCTTACAGAAAGTGTGGGGTCTGCTGTCAGAGTGCAAATAGCTGTGCTCAGGATGATCAACAGCAGAGCAGAGCAAAACCCTCCACTCCCAAATTCCCTTCTTCTCTTTGTTGGGCAGGCTGTGACAGATGAAGGCAGCATGGCCAACACTTGCCAAGGTGATGTGGCAATGTAGGGGGAAGGGAGCAAACAGAATTTGTGAGTTCTCACCCCCTCAAAGAGGCCCTTGAGGCTGCTTAGGTTGAACTAACCTGGCTTCCTATGAAAGTAAAATTCATTAATTTAAACCTGCTGAGAGCTCACACAGCAACGCATACGCGACAGGTTATATATTTCTGGAATACTTAGGAGTGAATGGACATCCCAGGCTTCATCTGTCTGTCTGACCAGTCAGTGACCAGAAATTACTTTGCACAGGCCAAAAGTAATTATTTCACTGGAATGAATCCAGACCTGGGTTGGATCTGACCACATGGCTATGATAATGAACAGCCCTGGTCTGGAAAGTAGGAGATTCAGCCTCTATTCTCAGCTCAGTCATTAAAATTGTGCAACAAATTGCACTATCCCTTTGCCTTTATTTTTATTTTATCATCTGTCTCTCATTTAGTCAGCTCATAAAAACCATTGCCTCTTGCCATTTTTAAACACACTGCCAATGTCAACAACAACTTGAAGAGACTTGGGTATGCAGCATTATTTTTCTTTCCTCCTTGAAACATCTCTTTCTCCATTGCCAATTCTGTGAGCAGTTACATTCCTGCTTCTTTTCCTGCTGTTTTGAAGGGCAATTTTTATATTCAGAGAGCAGGATTTTTATTCTTGCTAAGTGTGCTGATATCCCACACTAATAATGCAGGTGAGTAGGAAGAACAAAATAACATACATCTGTGATCTTTACACAAAAAAAAAGTGACTTTGGAAAGTCTTTCAGAGTTTATTTATGCCATGCCTACCACCATCCCGTTGCCTCTACCCCAACATCGTACCTACCACACAGAATCCCAGAATACTCTGAGTTGGAAGGAACCCACAAGGATCACTGAGTCCAAATAATTCTGACAGATCCAAACTCTTTCTTAAAATCTCCTTTTAATTACCTGGAAAAGTTGTGAAGCTGATCTAGCTTACATATCATTCTCATTAAAATAAATGGGCTTGTGCTTTCTAATGTAGACATCTCTGCTGTTATTTGTGTCTAGCACTATCTCACTCAACTATCATGGCAATTAAGAATATTGTCTTTCTCCCTGTAACAACATATTTAAAAAACTGAAGAGACAAAGAAAAAAACCCAACCAGGTTCTGTTCTGTGCAACAGCACAATTATTTCAACCTTATGCCACCAATCAAGTTTTCTAGAGTTATCATCAATTTTTTTGCTGTTCTTTCTAATAATTCCATATCCTTCTTGAACAGCAGTATTTCATAAATCAACTTAACAAAAACTTTAATTTCAATAATCACAGACGTACCTGATCCATACTTTCTGGAATGAATTCACCCTCACTGTTGATACTGGTGAAGGACCCATTTCGAGCCACCTGATGCAGCTCATCTGGAATGTATCCTGGGGGAGGTGAACTCCTATCACGAGTATTAGAACCTTTTGAAAGGAAAGGGCCAGTCAGAGTCTCTCCACTAACCCAGAATTCAAGGACTTTATTCAAACGCTTCACAGGCACTGAGCCTGCCTGGATCACTTCTTGCTTTAGGAATTCCCCAAATGCCTGTACAATACAAGACTTAAATATAGCATTAAAAATCTGCAACCCAGAAATTATGAAAAATTTGGGGCAGAGTTGCCTCAATGACATTAAAGAGAATTTTCATTATATAGGAACAGAAATATAAATTGCCCACACATCCAGTTGAGTAAATTCCTTCTTTTGAACAAAATCAAAATCGAAACCCTTCCACCCATGTCAACTAATCCTTTCCAGCTCTTGAGAAGTTCAGTTTTTCTTTGTCGAATATTAAGCCTATAAGAATATAAATACATACATTCATAATAAGTGCATAATAAGTTAAATCGTCTGGAAAATTACTCATTAAGCTCTCTAGTTTCATAATTAAATTTGGAAGTTAACATCACACCAACTTTAAAACATGAATAAGCAAAAAGGTTATATCAATCCCAAAATCAGTATCTTAAACAAATGCTCACACATGAAAAAATGTGGGGGTCTTAAAGTGAGCAAGGAAACACGTTGCCATATAAGCAGATTTTTCAGTAGCTCATTCCTGTATCTGAAAATAAAGGAGAGTACTAACATCAGCTTTTTAGTTACCCTGAAATAACTCTACATACAATTATTAACTTGTGGAGGTTTTTTGATAATTTTCTGTATTATATATATATAAAAACCACTTTTTTCTTAATATTCAAAATCCACTCCTCCAAGTGCAAATTCTGTAGTAGAGTCATTGATGAGTAGAAGAGACAGTCTGTGTTAAGAACAAAATTCTCATGAAGAGAACACTACAAAAGAAGTTTTTACAATTAAAACTATTGAAATGTGCAGCTTACCTATTACAGACAGTCGCCTTTTTCTGTCTGATACACCAAACACTGTATTATCTAAATCTTCCAGTGAGGGCAAGGGTTCCACGTTATTTACACTGGGTGACTGAAAATGCATAAGTATTACAACCTGCAGTTATTCCTTTACGTTCCTGACAATGAAAATACTTTGTAAACTTTATCGGCTTTGTGCAGTACATTCCATTTTTCAAGCAGTCAAAAAAGCAGCTTGCTGATATACATCACAATTCATCTATTTTAGTAGCTCATTTGTACTCTTTAAAATTCATTTTCAATATGCACCAGTATACAAATCCTATGAATATCAATGCCATGATTTGTTAGATAATATCAAAATATCTCAGCATTTCGTCTATAGACCACTAGTCTTTGCTACAACAAACACTGAACTTTCCATGAAGAAGTGTCACCAACATATGACTTAAAGAACAGTTTCAAGTAACTACCATTACTTAAATTCTATATGCTTTTTTTTTAATCATTCTACTAAGGCACACTTTTCTACCATTGTAGGGAAGGCACACAAAAAGACAGGAACAGGATCTAGGAAAGAGTTAAAACTGAGTCAGTACAAAATGCTAATAGATGCTTAGAGTGAAATGAAGAAACAATCAGTATTACATTCAATTGGAAAAATGCCATCTTTAAGAAAAGATACAAATTATACTTCATTATAATAACTGAGGAAAAAGACATTTAGCATGTCAACTCCTACCTGTGTATTTCCATGTATTACAAGCAGTATCTTGAGACTCTTCATATGTACACTACGGTCAAGTAGTTCAACAGCTTTGTCCAGGTCATCCTGTGTGGTTAATGGAATCACAAGCTACAAAAAGAGGGGAAGGGGGAAAAAAAGTCTTAAACAGGACATGAGAAAGAAATGAGGAAGTCAAGTGCAGAAAAATAAATAGAATCTTTTCTTTCATACCAAACAACCTGAAAATAAACTTTATTAAATGATCCCTTTAAGTATGTATTAAAAGTCTGTAGTTCAATCTTAACACTTCCTTCAGATGCCTTTACTAAGGACAGCATGGTGGAACAAGTCCTCACAAGAAGCAACCATTTTGCACATACAGAACTCAATATCCAAAAGTTTCAGCAAAACGGGTATAATTGGGTCAATGCCTCAATTAACACAAGTCTATAAGATAAATAAAAGTCCTATTTTATAGAGCATAAAGCAGATTTTTGTATCTCAAATATTACAACTATACTGACTTAAAGTTGTATCACTAACAGATTTTTTCTCCATTGGAAAACAAAATTTGTTAAGGAAGATGTGATCCATGTACAACAACTCTAGTCCTCACTAGAATCTTACTTGGATCTAATTAATTAGAATTAATTTGGCATACATGTATCTTTAGAACAGAAAACCATGCTATTGATGTGCAGTTGAGATCTGAATTCTATAACAATTAAAACTAGGCTCGTGTTTCAGGAGTGTAAATTACAGCTTCTGCTTGCAACAAAGGAACAACAAATTACAGATTTTTAAATCTATTCTACTTGTAAACAGCTTCAGTCAATGATGCTTAAATACAACACTAGTCAAAATACACTACTTTTATACAAAAAGAGATGGGAGTGAGGAGGAAGATCTTCATAAAATTATTTGCTGATTTGTTAAGATGCACTTTTAATGCCAGCGACACATTTTTACCATCCCATTTCTGAAAAGTGATGGGATGATTTGCCAACTAGTGCAGAAGGTAAGAAGCAGAAAACCTACTCAAATGCCTAAAAATCTACCAGTGGAAGGAGCTGAGGCTAAAGCACTATGAAGGGCCATTTCTTCTGACCATCCTAATCTCCAAAAGCCTTCTGTTGGAATTCTTCGTTTTGACGATCAGTTTCCCCGAAGTGCCTGGCAATGCACTGAGTAACCAACAAACAGCAGTCACTGGCATTTTCTTCTGCAAAGATGCAGAGTAGATACAGCAGTTACATTGTGCATAACCAAGCACATGAATAATCCTTCATGCACTTTGCTGACTCAAGGCAAAAGCCACATGTAACCCCTAAGAATGGATCCTGCATCTGTAAATATGTTTGCTATTAATAATTCCATCCCTACTTCTAAAGGGAACCAGAAGTAATACTGATCAGGCATAAGTGGCTAGACAGTGCTGGCCCTGTTACCAAGAAATCTTTGGGAACCAGCCACTTTAAGAAGAGCAACAATTAAGCCTAGTTCTCCAGTCTAAACATTAACTAAATGCAGCATTCTAGCAATTACCTAACAAGATTAATCCTTGTACAAAAGGATTTACAAGAAAGGATAAATGCTATTTCAAATTTACAAACGTGACAAAGCTCAAAGAGGTAGACTTTTCCAAAGTCACACAACAGAGCTGTGGCAGATCAGGAAGACAATTTATCCGCTCGTAAACAAGTCGGGGACTTCATTATAATATAACACAATTCATGAAACATTTCATGCATTTCCTGCCTATCCTAATTTGCACAAGACTTATATATTTGAGAAAAAACACACACACACACATTAGAAATCTGGGTTTTTGTCATAGGAGTAAGTTTTGTCACAGAAGTGGTTCCCACTACTCCCAAGAGCAAATTTCAGCCTTAAAATGATCAGTCCAAGTCAAGAATTTAGAGGACACAGAATATTACCTCATTATTGCTGTAATGTAAATCCATAGTCTGTCCAAAAGCAACTTTAGCTTTAGCTGCAAGATCTTCAAGTTTAACAGGCCTTGGTAATTGCAGGATCCTGAAACACAATTTAAGTTATAAAGAATTTCTGTCCGTTACTTATGAAAATCGGGCAACTCATTACTTAAGAACTGTCTCAGAACTAAATTTATTACTAAAAAGACTGTAAGAGGCTATACTTTATTCCCTGTCCTCCATATTCTGAGACTTTCAAAAGAGAAAGAAAAGCAGTGAAAAAGCTAAAAGGGATAATCAGAATTAGATTTCATTATAACTATTTTACTTGCTTCCATATGACTTGCTTAATGTTTTGCAAGACTCCATTTCAGAGGGAAATTCTTAGAAACTTCTACATTTTTCCACTTTAGGAAACTAAGACAATGGAGTACCATAGGCTGACAAGCATAAGCATCAGAAAGGAATTACTCCTGTAGTCCCCCTTTTTCGGAAATCCAAAAGACTATCTTACCTGAGGAAGGCAACTAAATGTCACCATCTTTACCATAATGAACTACACACTCAAACTGCCCAGTCCATCACTAACTGTGCTTCAAGTGTGCTCCTGTAAGAATGGTGCAGTTGTAGGTCAACAACTCAGATTTTCTTTTAACTCAACGTCCCATCAAACCAATTAGCCCGAACTGCCTATAACTAACCTTTTACTATAGAAAACCACTGTATTTTTTGAGATACTACACCATTAAACAAAAAAGAGCTTTAAATAGTGACTAAGCTACTAAGGTACATTGAATTCACACTCAAAAAAGAAAGAGCACTCAAATTCTGTGAAGTAGAAAAGTTAACTTTTCACCTGTAGTTCAGTTAGCAGTATACTGGTTTGGGGGACAATTTTTCTCACTGAAATGAGGCTAGAAGCCAGGCCACTTCCAATTAAAAATTATTTTTAAAAAAAATCTTTTAAAAAATACCCTAACCAAACAAAAAAAAACAAAACCAAAAACCAACCAACATCAATTCTCACTATAGTTACCAATTTTGGCAGCAAGACTGCAATTCTACCCATCACACCACAAGCTCCTTGGAACAAAGTGCCACATTCACCACTGAAAGCAAGTCTGGAATCACTTCTCTTTTTCACTTCCCTTTTTAAAAACTAGTGAGAATGCCATTGCATAACTTTTTTTTCTTGCATAATTTCTTCACTTGATCTTTAGAGCTACGTGCTCAGGCAAACAGAAGTATTATAACCATGCTGAGCAATAAGCCTAGGCTGCCCCTTACCCCTGGGCAAGCAGGCTAAAGTCACTTGGGACAATTCATAACAGAGCCAGGCCCATGAGCTTAAAAACTTGGGAAAGGTATTTTTTCACACACTTACTTTATGCATGTGTTAATATTGAATTGATTAACTTAGTCCACTATGAAAGTGAAATATGATGAACTGCAAAATGTACTGTCTGTGCAGACTGGCAGCAAGTAAACATTTCTCTGTTTCAAAATCATGCTTCCTCTTACTTCACAAGAAATTGTCAGGTAGAAGAGACCTCAATTTTCAAAGCCTTCAAAAAGACTTATTCCCTCCAAATTACTTAGAGCACTCAGCCATTATTGATGCACTTTTACACGTGATGTTCAGAGGAGTGATAGGAAGAAGCTGAAGAATGTTGATACCTAGGGAACACTGCTCTTTTACTGCTCCATGTGAAGGGAGAGCACATACTATAATCAGCATGGATACACACTCAACTACTGCACATCACACCAAGGGCTGCCCAGAACTATTAAAGGTTTTATTTGAAGCAAATTTTACTTAAGGAATTTATTATTTCTATTAAGAACAGCATGCCCAGGATATTATTTCCTTTTTCCGTAAGTATTTTCAAAGATCTTATTCTATAATAATTTCTCTGTAGGTAGAATGAAATTTTGTACTTTCAGAGAGAGACAGGCAAAATGAATTGTCAACAAACCAGTTCTGCATGGAATTATACATCAAATTCTGTAAAAGCTTTTGAGCAGTCACCAGAAAAGAGATTATATAGAGACAGATGTTTGTATACTTTATGCAGGTGCATCATCCACCTCTCATAAATAAAGTACAAATAAATTTTAACTGATTAAATAAAAACAATCTGAGTCTAATAAATTTTTCTGTTACAGTTGTCAGACTGGCACCCCTGAAGTACAATCCAACTCTTCCTCTGGGTATTACAGTAACAAAAAATTATCATGCATTTATTACACACACAATGAAGGACAAAAATTTATTTTCTGGTCTATTCAAACTTGAGATCTATTCTAATGATCTAAGTAACTGCTGAAGGCTACAAACATCTATTTGAAGGGTAACTAAATGAAGGATACTACATCAGACATAGTTACAGTATGATATTTAGGTATTTATGCATACTTAAGAGCCCACATTTTAAACAGTTAATTCTCTTTAAATTGTGTTCATATCAAAATTAAATTTAAGCTCAAACAAAAAAAAAACCTTAGAGACCTGAAACACTCCAAACCATCAATTTGAAACTTTACAACAAGAGCACAACAAAAAAAAGACAAGACTGTTTCCTTACCTTTTCTCACCTCGATGTTCAAATTTAACTCTAACATCGTTCTGTAAGAAAAGAGATAAAGGAAGCACTGTTAGTTTGTTATCACCTCTTTTGATGAAGCCCATGAACTCTCATTCAATAGTCCTATACTAGAACTAAATTCCATATTAATTTTCTGTCCTTTCCAACATATCAAGTATTTTAACAAGCTACTTCTACTGAGGTACATGATAGAGGCTTAAAGAGTTAAAAAACAAAAAGTGTTAAAAAAACCTTGAAGTGTTAAAATCCAAAAACTTATTCTGAAATACAATGAATGCTTCTGTAAATAAACGCATTATTTTCTATCAATATTTGTTAATATCATAACAGATTTATGACTTCCAACTTCATGTGGAACTGGTTACCAAAGAATTCTCTATCCTGAACAGGCAGATAGATCTAGATACCAATAAAATGTTTTTATGTACACTTTGCAGCTGAGCATTCCAGGCCTAAGAAACATATCTTATTTCATAAGCATTACCATAGAAACCCACACATGTAATTAACCCGCAGTCATGCAATACATTTCCCAATAACTGTATCTGTATATATTTGCAGTTACATGGAAATAAAATTGCTTTGCAAAATCATAATTTTAAGAATCAAATTGTATTAGCAACTATTGCAGGAAAAACAATAATGCATTCAACCACAAAGTTTATCCAAGTAAAAATGATTCATCTTCCAAAAGAACTGATTTCCAAATTATTATTTTCAAAATCCACAAATTGAAACAGTGATAAACATTTCTTCTAACTTTCTAAACATGCATTATACTCAAATCATTTTGGATCATACATGCACATTACCACAATGCCTAGAGTCACAGCTCAGATGCGAGTTCCATGACAGTAGCAAAGCACCTCTGTGTTACACACTGAACTCTCCCAACTTTCAAAGCACAGAATGAAAAATATGTAGCCATTTGGTTTTGACAGTTTAAAAGCCAAATATATCCAAATATTTTCATTTTTAAAAGGTTAAAATAAGCACAAACTGAAGTTTATTGAACTGTAAATTATGGATCCAATCAAATAAACATACAGTTAACTCAATTTGGGTAGAAGTCTACATTCTCTCCTAATCTCTCTATATAGTAGTTCAAACCTATCAATTAAGTATTTACTACTTTTCCTTTTGTGTTCAGTATGTACAGAAAAAAAAAGCAGCTGGAAAGAACTCTCATTTCCAGCACATGAACAAGAAATTGAGGCCAAAGATGCAGTAAAAGAGTTTAAGCATATTAAAAACTATACTATAAATAGTATAGTTCCAATATAATAATAACAACAAATATAAAATCACTTTACATATAGTGTAAATACCTCTACAATCTTAAATTTATTTATTTAAGCATACACTATGACCTGCTCTGAAATGCCACCATTTCATTTTGCTGCTAATATAAGAACATGAACAAAGAAAATGGCAGCACATGTGGGAGACTAATAGCTCACTCTGGTATGCTCACTGGTCTGGCAAGAAAAATAATTACAGAAGTCACGGCAGGATATTCCATGTTAAGTACATTAGTGAGGGTATTGAAGATTACCTGTTTTTTAGGCGAAGATGACTTTGGTTTTCCTGTTTCTTGCTGGGGCAATACAGGACGACTGGCCTTATGAAGCACAGCCAAATCCTGCATGATTGAATTCAAAGCTTGCTGCTCATCTGCTCAGAGAAAAAGACCAGACAAGTGTAAAAGACTGTGACTTTTGAAGGGCATTATTGTCTCATTTCACAATTAGGCAGGCATTAGTCTAAAGGTCTAAAATCTGAGTCCGCATTACACTTCAATACATAATTGCCAAATTAAAAAAAAAATCGTTGCCACATTGCAAACATTTTTATTTTATTTATCATTAACAGTGCTTAAGGAAATAAACAGCTTAATCAGTAACCATAATTCAATAACAGGTTTAAAAAAACTGAAGTAATAACAAAGACTGAACTTTACACAACTGCAGGCAGTATTAGTAAGAAAAAGGGGATGGAGGGGAAAGCCTTGTCCACTTCAATTCAAATAATATCCACTGATGTTTACTAGAAATAATACTTCCTGCTCCCTTCCATAAAACAAAGAATAAAAAGCAAGTTCTTTTGAACTATTTCTCCTCTGTCCTGAACAGGTATGATCATGCCCACGGGATGCATACACAAACTTCCACATGAACACCTCAACTGCCTGAGCATCTGCTGATAGCCCATGGAGCATTATAAAAATCCAAAACAAAAACCCCACCACAACAAAAAACCAATCCACAAACCAAAAATAAAATACCACAGAGCTTTTCCAGGACTGCAAATACAGAGGACTTTACGGCTTAAAGGAGGAATTCACAAGGAGAATCAGAAACACTGAATCCAGGGGACAATTTAGGGGCAGGAATGCTACATAACTTGGGTTTCAAGTTCACAAAAAATCCTAAATCCTGATGATCTGCTGCAGCTGTGATGTCCTGATGCCATGTTAGACAAGATTTACCCTAGAACTGGGATGCTCCTTTAGACAGGAAAGCACTTAGGAGCTCAAAAGCCTGTACATACATGACTGAGAGAAATTTATTTCTAACATTTTGTATTAATTCCTTGCCACAGCAAACGTACTGCATTCAGCATGTATCTAGAACACTGGATAACAAAATTTATCTCCAGAGGTGTTGACTGTGTGCCTTCACGCTCCTTCACAATGGATATGTTTGTTGAACAATTCACTGCTAAATGCTATGATTTACAAAGAACCGTAATCTCAAGCATGGACCTGAGAAAAGCTCAGCATTAAAAGCAGCAAGCAAGCATCCCATCTATACAGCAACAATGAGAATTCCTTCACATTCGATTAAAATATAACCAAATATATTTATCATATAAGGAGATTGTGGGTTTTAAGTGTTCTAATTTAATAGATTCCTTACAGATCAGAAAGCTGGCCTGAAAATGAGTAACTTTGATCATCACTCATGCTGTCATTATTCATAACTCTACTAAGATATGCAAATCTATAAAAGCGAGTTTTACCAGCAACATTTAATGGCAGAACTAAAGACATTCTTGCAGCTCAGTTACTCATTTCTCACCCTAAAATACACTTCAAAATCTGCCAGAGTTAAAACAGTTGAACTATTTTATTGTGTTATGGCCTATTCTAGTGCTCAGCAATGCAGAAAGTAAAATAATGCTTTAGCAGTTGGTTGGGGTTCCCAGTGGTCATTAGATTGCTTATTTTATACAAAAGAAACCAAAGTACTATGGCAAAGCATCTAAAGTTACTTAATATCCAGTATGACTCAACAATCGTTTCTCTCACACAAAATGTTGGATAATACCAGAAATCTGAAGAGTGCTGTATTCCTAGATTGAGCAACTTGATTATTAAGCATAAGGTTAGAAAAAAATTAGCATAACATTAAAAGATAAACAAAAGCAATACAAAAATGTGTGTGGTGTGGTTGGTTGGTTTGTTGGGATCTTTTGGAGAGGGAGCACCAATAAATGATTACAGTGACATGGTCAACTCACTAAAAACAAACAACTTGAAAAACTGACATACAATTTAAAGCAATAAAAATATGCTACATAACTAGAACAACACAGACCCTCTGCACAGAAGTAGCTTTGCACTGTCATGACACAAGGCAATAAGATAAAATTGTTATACGCAGACTTTGTTTTTTGAGTTTGGTTCTTTCTAACAGCCATTACCACTTAGAGCACAGTAAGTATTGCTCAGTACCCTAATACCATGAATCTCAATTTCCTGAAGTTGAATCTGTAAGTTATCACACAATGAGGGAAAAGTACTATGTTATAAGGAAGGAAAAAAACCCAAAAACCAAACCAAACCAAACAAACAACCCCTCCCACCCAAAAAAAACCAACAACAACAACAACAAAGACCAACATCCAACCAAACAAAAAAAAAACCAACCCAAACCCAAAAGGAACATTTTAAATACTAGCAAAGCTGCTGAACACTGCCTTTCATATAGTTGTTACACTGTGTTAAACAGCCAAAGCACATGTTTCATAGGAATAGTAGTAAACTTTCATTAAATTCCACAGAAGACTTACCCATTATGGCAGTGAGTCTGAAAACCCAAACTTCAGGGAAATGGTTGCTTCATTAGCATTATTTTATTTCCTAAAATGCAAAACCAAAAACCCCACAATTACTAAAGTTGTCAAAGCCATGTAAAACAGTCAACTTTTCATTGTTTATGGGCAGTTTTTCTAAGATTCTACACAGCAAACACACATATAAACTACAAGTAAGCTTGCATAAGACACACATATGATGGGTGGAGAAAACAGATATTGTCCCCAAGCCTCACCAACCTCTCAGTAACACATTTAATCTCTGAAGACACAAAGCCTGAATTAAATATTCTTCTAGACTTCAGCTGTTTTTGATCTCTACCTACACCCCAAATGATGATTAGTAGCTTAATTAACAGTAACACTCCATTACGTGGGCTACCCACAACTCCAGATTATTAAGAACCAATTCTTTTCCTACAGGTCCCTGTATCTGGTGTTCAAAGTTCTGCGTTCAGAACTACATACATATAGTTCATACCTATCAATACATATGAAACTCACAGCACAAATCAAGAGTCATCAATACCTACTGATTACATAAACTAGAAAACTTCAACTGTTATTTTTCATCATAATTCAAGAACATAACACAGATATCCCAACAGAGCAAATGGCTCTGGAAGACAGCAGATATTAACATTTAATATTCAATATATGTTATCCAGAAAAGCAGAAACACAAGGGACACATTTATGAACATAATATCTTCAAAACTGGCCAACTAAAAAAAAAAAAAAATGAAGGGCGAATTAAAATAATCTTTCTATAAGATGCCATTATGGAGCGTAACAGCAAAAAACTAAACACATCTCTCTAAACAGAATGATATTTGTTGCAACACAGACTATCACAGGAAAAAAAACCCAACAGCTTTTTTTTAATGCAAGAGAAGAAAACTCTCTAATTTCATAAGCAGTCACTGTAAAGAAGTAAGAAGGGCCTATGTCCCTCCTCCTGTTTGTTGGCTGCAGTGAACCATCCTTCCTTCTGACTCAAAGACCTACCCTACTCTGATAAAACAGGTAATTTCCCTGCAAGTCCATTCAAGGAGCGACATCAATAGAGTATGACTCATTTTTTCCTCCTTTTCTAAACAAAATTCATTTTCTTATGATTTACTTTCTTACCAGTGTGAAATGACCCCTGATGCCAGCATAGGGCAACCAGTGGGAGCACATGGCTGACAACAGAGGGGAGGTGGGCCAGCTCTTTCAGCACCAGCCAGCTTTCCTTGCTTGAATATTCTGCCAATTTTGTAGCTAACAATAAATTAATTACAGTTTTCCAAAAGATTTCTGAGCATCTTCAGTTAGGCACATAAGAGTTTCCAGCATTGTCTCTTACATCCTTATTTCATGAAAACAGTCTTTTTGAACAGCATTCATTTCAGTGGAACTAGAAAGCTTCAAGTACTTATGGCATACTTTTCAGAGAGAAATTTGGACTTTAGAGCCATATGAAGGTTTCTGCAGGACACTGCCTTTTACCTGTATATATGGACACCTACTGCCATCTATTACAAGCTCCATAATACCCAAGAAGAGCCTGGACTTCTAAGGAAGACCCAGAGCTCCCACTACGTAATCAGAAACCAGTTCTGCTAAAGAGCACACAAAAGAGCACATGAGAACTAAAAGAAAGCTGAAAATACAGTTGATGTGTATTCTGAGTTACATACTCCCAAGTCTATGGACAGCCTCACAACAGTACCTGAAACTGCTTCCAAGTGCTGGGGGAAAGAAACTTCCATCTAATGCTTTGTAAAGTATTAAAACCTGGAAGAGTGTGAAAAGTAAACCTGGCCTGGGCTGCCCACAGCCTCAAGACAACCCCAACTTTTACTACAAATGGGGTCTTCAGCCTCCTGATGCCACCATAGCAGGAGACAGAAAAATCTGTTTCAAAAAAAACCCCCAAAACAAAACAAGCAAACAAAAAAGAAAAAGGTTCTGCTGCTCTGTAACAGAAAAGGAAACCCATGAAGACAAAAAAGCAGGGGATTTGAACTAACCTTCGGAGAGGAAAATGGGCTGAATTTTCACTTATTTGCTGAATGATAGTGGCCAACATCACTCAAAATAAGGACTGTATCTTTGGTCCTTGCTCTCACTCAAGATGCCAGGAGATCTGATATACTTATTGAACTGGGATTACCTTTATGGCCTTAAATATCAGAACTAACATTTTTTTCCCCATGAGCGATTCTTTGCATCTTTTGCATCCCAGAGAATCCAAAAAAGGAAAACATACATGAAATTATTTACTATGCTACACTTTTTGTATCAGCAATTGTCTTGGAGAATCTTCCAAAAAATTATTCACTAAAGTACCTACAAAACATCTTTTTAATTCTGTATTTGATCCAATTATCTTAAAATGAGAGCTAATGTCATTTTCATAAAATGTCTGTTTTAATTAGCTGACTTAATACATTAAACGTAACAACATATTTCATGACTTTGGATTACTTCTGTAATGTTTCTTTGCAAGCATTTCAAAGAAATACAATAGTTCTGTGAGGCATTTTAAATCTTCTACCACACCTGAAGAAAACAAAACCAACTTATATCTCCAAACAAAAACACCCCACATGTTCTTCCCCATCCCAGCTGAAAAAAACCCCAAAACTTGGAAGCTGAAGATATTTGAGCTTAAGGGATCACATAGGGCTGAAGAAGAAACGTCTTAAGAAACATCTCCAAGTTCCTCCAGCTACTAGAACTCATTCTTTAGTATTAATCTGTGACATGTCTCACTAGAACATAAGCTAATAAGCGAGCATCCATATATTTTCCCCTCCACTTCCTTCTTATTCCTTAAAAGAAAAAAACCCAACTTAAGAAAATTAAATTTCTCTGAATAACTTATGTTTCTTACTTTATCACCCTTTTTAACCAAAATTCTCTGTTCAAATAGGAAGTATAATCAGTGACCTTAACAATGTTTGTGTTAGCATTTAGTGTTATTTTAAAAATAAGCTGCTAACATTAAAATTTCAATTAAAAACATGACTCTGACCCAATTTTATGAAGACCTTTATGAATTCACCTTGTGAAATGAAAACAGACTTCTGTTTTTAACTGATCATTTTCACAATGGGCTATAACAACAGGGTGGTTGTGGAGAGTGAGTAAAAACAAGCTAACAAAAATCAACATTTTTCAAACAAGTGTATATACATTCAGTAGAAAGGCAGAAAAGCATACCCTAATCCCTGGTTGCAAAGTAGCATTAGTACAGCACACACACAAGAGTAGACTACAATCCAAGACAAAAAAAAGGAAGTGAAATAAAACTCTGAGAAACTCTGAGAAAGACTCAGGAGGAGCAAAGGCTGCAAAACACAAAGAGCAGATGCAAAGGTAGAATAAAATTATGTCAAGGTCTTGCAGAGAGACATGAGCAGCCTGAATTTGAATGTAATTAAAGAAGGGATGACAGAGTGAATTTCAAAAAGGTGTTTGCTACTCTTATCACATCATCAAAGAAGAATATCCTAGCAACAGCATTTTGGATATAAGGGTGGAGAGATGCTGATTCATATTCATGATTTGCTTCCCACCAGCCACCTTCCAGAGTCTGGAAGTCTTTCAGAATCTGAGAAAGCTAAAAACAAGATCCAAAAATCACCTGGATATTTTCTTTCTTCGGTGGCTTTCTCAATGCAAATGAAACAAAGCCTGAGGACAAGTAAGCCATGCAGACGATGTAGCTGTTTCAGACACCCTGAGCTAATTGCCCATTCGCACACATTTCTATAATAACCACAACACGGTGCCTCTGAGTTACCAATTCAAGAACAAAAAAAACCCTAGTGAAGCAAGCAACCTACCTTAGCCCGATTTTGTAAGGAATTCAGACTTACGTAGTAACACTTTACCTACATAGAAAGGTGCTTTACACCTTCAGAGTCCAAACCTGTTGCAATAGTGGGGGGCAAGAATCTCAAGGACATCGATTCCCTCCATTAAATTTTCACTAAAATAAATGAGTGCAAGGATAAATGGTTTCCAACCCTTATACCAAAGCAAAATGACATAATGTGAACTCAGAAATAACAAAGATGCACTGTAATGATTTCAATCACAGCTAAAGATTAAATCAGACTTACTCTGTATTAGACATGAGCAAGTTAAACCAAAACAACACGAAAACAGTATCTGCTCACATTGCTATTCAGAGACACACTTGTCTATAATAGATGATGCAAAAAGAGCCAAGAAAAAATGAAGAGTGAGCTTTCACAGGTGATTTTTCAGACTGTACAATGGACAATCAGAATATAAAGTAAGACTATAAAATTTTATTTCATAGCAAGAAGAATGAGCCAGATAAAATTTTTACTCTAAAAGTGTTATTCTTAAACAATCAAATGCTTGGTCTCACACAACCAACCTCTCATAAATCACAGCGAGCAAGGCTGACAAAATCTCAAGTGATCACCTAGTCAGATACACCTACTTAACCTTTAACCAAAATAATGTGCAGCACTGCTTAAGGTTTTTATTTTAAAAAATTAAACAGAGTGTCTGTGAACAAGACAAAGAGTAATACCTAAATCTGAACTTCTGTAGCCTTTTTCATAACTCAAAGCAACTGTTGGCTTAAATGACAATAATGACTACATAGTGTGACAAGCATAGTGGTCAGTATTGTTACAAGACATCACAAGATACCCAGAAGAAGGTAACTCCATAGAAATGAACATAAAGAAGAGGATTCTATGTGGACATACACACAAATGAACACTGGACAAAAAGCCATCCTTTTCAAAGAATATGAAAGCAGCAGCAGTAGCACAAAATCATGAATGACAGAAAAAAAGAGAATTGAAGAATGGTAACGAGAAAAAGTCTAACAGTAACACATCAGATGTGAGATCAGCTTTAGAAAAACCCGGATCTTTAACATATTGTAATAATACATAAAAAAGGTATTCACAGGGAAAGCAGAGAGGGGAGAAAAAGATTAAACTAATCCAAATCAAAAGCTAATTATATATTGCTAAATTAAGGTAATATTCGGAAAATAAAACAAAAAACAGGACCCAGTGGGTCAAATTTGGAACATTACAAATTATGTTTAACTGGGTGCAAATAAAAGAAATATTATTCCTGTCAGGGATCTCTCAAAATTAAAATATACTGCAAGGGAATGAATGTATAAATGCTTCTTAGGAAGTATCTGTTGAAATGTTTGTTTCCAGCCTTCTTTGTACACCTTGAGGAATCTTTAGGTCTGAAAGCCAGCAGGGAGGAATCCTGCCTACCAACAGTACACCAGTAAGGGCATGAGCCACAGATCAGTAATATTCTCCTCAGTTCTTTCTCTCTCATGTGCCCTCTTCTATTCTGAAGCACTTTCTTCCCCCCTTAATTTATCCCAGTTGTGAGGTTAACTGCACTGGACAGGACACACTGAGAGTGTCCACCCAGCTGTGCTGTGCTAGGAGAGACTGGCAAAACAGCAGAACCAACCAAGCCCTGCCAGCTGACACCTCAGAGCAAGGAAGACAATCTAGAGCAGCACCCCTCATGACCAAGGAAGTAATTCAGGAATGACTGAGTCCTGTCCTGGACTGGGGTAGCATCAGACAGAAGCATTATTCCCCTCTATTTTTACCTTATAGAATCACAGAATCATTAAGGTTGAAAAAGACCTTCAAGAACATCAAGTCCAACCATTAACTAAACACCACCACATCAACTAAGCCAGAGCACTAGGTGCCACATCCAGCCATTTCTTGGACACTTCAAGGGATGGTGACTCCACCACTTCTCTGGGCAGCCCATTCCAGTGCTTCACAACCCTTTCGGTGAAGAAATTCTTCCTGATGTCCAACCTGAACCTCCCCAGGCACAGCCTGAGGCCGTTTCCTCTTGTCCTGCTGCTAATTGCCTGGGAGAAGAGGCCGACTCCCACCTTGCTACACACAGCACCTCACTACATGGTTTTCCATAGTTACCATCATTCAACAATTCTATCCTGAACAGCTGAACTAAACCCTTCTACCATTAGAATGACTGACAGGGGAAACATAAACACATCAAATACATTTTCACAGAAAGAACATTTCTGGCTTATTTCCTGCAAAAGTACTTGGATTTATTTTTAAAAGTATTTTAAGTCTTGTTCTGATTGTATGTAGCTTAGTTGATATACATCCAAACTTTGCCCTGAATTTTCTCACTCTCTTTTAATTAAACCAGTTTATTCAGCACCCCAAGCTATTTTAACCTATTGTACACAGACCAAACAACCTTAAACAGTACCATGAGCCAGCAACCTCCATGAGTATGATGGGCTTCATAAAATAATAGCTATCAACTCACTCATAGTTAACAATCCTTTTAAATTATTAATAAAAATGTATTAAGGGGTAAAAAACCCCTCAGATGTCTTTACTGAATTTAGATAATGAAATAGCAAGTGGTGATAAAAAACCAGAAAGAAATAGCCAGCATCCATTTTTTGTTCCAGTTTTGAGAAAAAATCAAGATCTTAAGTCCAAACCACACCATAGTGTTACTGGAATAGAAATTTCAGCATCAACAAGAACAAAGAGATAAAATGCAGTATGTAATATGCTTCAAATCAAACATTTAAAATTCATGATCCAGGGATTTTTAAGTCTAAGATTCTTCACAAAAGCAGTGGTTTTGTTTTCTGGACCATTCTTGCAAATATTTGGAAATACCTGGAAAACAAGAAGATTCTAGCGGCTTGTAAATATTGTATAAATAACTGAGAATGATAAAGGAAAGGGTCCAAAAGCCGCCAATTGCTCTTATCACAGCAATCGATAATAAAATACTGCAATACTTAGCTCAGTTTCTACCATAGTAATAAATGCAAAACACAGCAAATGCCTCGATTTCAAGGTTTATTACTACTGCCAAGCAAAATATGTCTTCTTGAAATAATTACAGATTAGTTAACAGAACTAACTGCAGCAATTACCCTACTTAGGTTTTTTCAACATATTTGGCTAAATATCACATGATATTCGAGTTATTTGCTTTAAAACCTCAATTACCTAACAGGAAATTCAGCTGATGAATTAAAATAAAAGAAATCCATATTCCTACTTAGCAGAAAACACCAATGAACATGATTCCCACTGCAGGCCCCTGGAGACCAACAATGATCAGGCAGGCACCACAAGATAGACAAGTTATGGCTTAAGGAAATGACCTGAATCATGTTTGAAAACAGTTGCAGTCCAGCAAAATGTATTTAAATACCATTAAGTGTTTTAAATATATACAATAATTTATTGTGGTTACTTTCCATTTATCATTAATTAAAAATAACACCAAACACTTTAAAATGAGATGAACTGCATTTATGGTGCTAAAACTGACAGGACTGCTTTCTGAACTTCTATCCTCCCTGTAACCAGGAGGGCATCACCCACAATTAGAAGCTGTATTTCATGCAAGTCTAAATATTGTGGTTTATTACATTCACTCAGTAATGTTTTTGCATTGAATGCATTTTAACATAAAGACAATCATTTAGGAAATGGGAAAAAAAGTTGCAGCTACAAGATTGGACGGTCTTAGCAAGAAACAATTGAGAAGAATTATTAAATCACAATGTGTAATTGTCTAACATGAGTGCAATACAACAGTAAAGAGGCATAGTGGAATCCTTGTGTGCATAAAAATGCAGTGTATGCAGAAGCCATCTTGCTTCTGTACACAACCTACAGGCACAGTGCTCCGTGCAGACTGCAGACAGCAAGTGTGGGATGGCTGAAGCATCAGAATCTTTGTGGCTGCTACAGAGGTATCAGGTATCTCTACAATGTGCAGACTTGAGATTCCCTACACTGAAGACTTTTTAAATCCTCCTAGCAAGCAAAAAAAAGTGAATTTATGTCTCACTGAACCCACAGGAGGATGCAGACTTACCTCATCTATACAGCTACAGACGTGATTTGGGATTTGTTTATTTTATGAAAAGAATGGTTACTAGCTATACTCCTCCCAGAGTTCAATTTAATACATAGACAAACAAAAAAGTAACAAAACCCCCAAATCAATAAAACAGACCAGACTTGCATAAAAAACAGCATTTTTGGATGGTGCCCTCCCAGTTCCAGGAAGAATAAAACCTCGAAAATCAGCGTGGTCAGTACTAGCACCCTAAATGCAGCTCTCACTCAAACTACCTTGAGAACCAGACTTCAGAATTAACTGAAGGATCCAATGTGCCCAGTGACAATAGCAAAACTTCATTCAGGTTAAATCTTCAGTTCCTGCTGTTCTGTAAACTGTAATTTGACAGAGTCATGTAACATCTATCAGCTTGATGATAAACCATGATCTTGACTTGAAAAACTTACAATGTGCTGGAAGGTTTGAGAATGTAAAGACAGAGTTTTTAAGGACTGTTCTCATAAAAATGCAAAGCAGCAGTTCAAGATGAGTTTATAGCAAAATGAGGCTTTTGAGATAAATATCTTAACACTTACAGCAATATTCACAAAGAGTAACCGTAGTCTAGGAAAGCTAATCTCTCTACACTTCCTTTACAGTTGATAGGGAGAGATAAGCATATTTAGAGAGTTTCAAGACACTTAAATGCAAGTTTCCTGCTTTGAATGAACCTCTTCTTTCCAAGCAGTATCAAGAGCCTCTATTAGCTAACCCTTCATAGGCCCACTCCATTTCAAGTACACAAAAAAGATAAGACTGTAATTGGCCTCAAACAAAAAACCATCTACTTTCTTCAACAAGATCTCTTTCCTCACCTAATTTGAGTTTTACAGAACTTGTCTATTTCCTGTATCTGTCATTGCCTCTGGAGCAGTCAAAGCACTTGACAACTCATTTCTCAACCTAACTGAAAAATTACTTTGCTGATACATCAAGCAAATCTTTCTTGAAAGTCATGATGCTTTCTTAAGACCTGTTCACAATTTTTAAATTTAAAAGTTTTAAATAGAGGAAGGGTCACAGCAGCTGAAGCTTGCAGACAGGCACCACAGTGACACCTTGCAAAACATGTTAGCGCTGCCAACTTTGCAAGAGAACATACTGGCTTCAAACTGACTGCTTGTCCTCCTCTCTTATCCAGGACCAGATTTTCTCACAAAGGTATGTCAAAAAGTAATAGACACAGTTCACTGGGCTACAAATAACTGCATCACTGCCTCCAGAGCACTCTGGCATCTTAGAAATTTATCAGGAGCATCATGGTGGAAAGCCTCAGAGCACTACAACACGAAGAACATGTTCCTTACCATTAGCTGGGCTACATGCTAAACATACTGCTTAGTGCTATTCACATCATAAAAATGTTTAAAGCTAACTCAATAATTAAGATAACATTAGAGTGTCCACAAACACACACAGTAAAACACTTCAGTGATATTTGTAACCTTATCTTAATTTACTACCTTATGTGAACTGAGTAGCTGCATAGAAGGTGTCTCAAACAAAACAGGTGTATGAAATTTTTAGACTCCAGAATCCCGTGAAACATGCACTACAGTGAGTGTCATAATCAGATTTAGGTGCTTCTGTGTCTCCTTCCAAAAATATCAAGTGGTGCTCTCAGCTCAGCACTTTTGGTACCACTTGGAGCCCTCGTGCTGAAGCTGTCATGAGTGGCATCAATGTTAGTTTTTTCCAAAGTTACAACTAACAAGTCCAAATATTTGTGAAGCAGGGCTAAAGGTGTTACAACAAAAACCATTCCTCACTACAAATCCTCACAAAACTGCATGTCCTCTATCCGAATCCTACAGGAAGATAACTGTTTGGAGGGGTTTTTGTTCAGCAGACCGTTCACAGCGTATATCCTAAAAGAATACAGTTTAGTTCTCATCCTTGTGACAGCATTCAAGATCACCAGTTCAGCCAAAGAACTAGTTGTACACAGTACACAAACTTAATCCTACCAGCACTACCAGTACTGATGATTCCTCCAACCTTCACTGCTCTAAGAATGGAAGACCATGCTACAACCAGTGACAAATAAACGGACTTCAAGAGTAACCATTCACTAAAAGAGTAAACCTATCACAAACTACTTCTATCAACAATATTCTATGAGCAAAAATAAAGTACATTAGAAAAAAATGCACCCTTCCAGCAGTAACTGAGTATTGCAAATAACCGGAGCATTTCAATTAATGTACAAGAGCAATGACACACAAATCATCAGTCAGATACGGCTTTTGAGGACATACAGAAGAAAGGACCACCTTAAACTCCAGTAACTAGTTCTATCCTTTTCAGTTAACCTTCCAGTTTTGTGACTGTGATGGGTTGAAATACAAGCATTTTGGGAAATAAGCCAGACGAATAAACCCACTCTCCATTTCTACACTTAGTTTTAATATCTATCTTCAGGTACTGAAACCGCAAAGCTTTGCTTTTCTTCAGCATAATAATCATATTTGACAGAATCTTCCATTCAGAGCAAAACTCAATTATTTTGAAGTTGCAGCAGTTGTGAGTTTTAATCATGGCTACAAATCGCATCACCACTATTTCAAATCAAGTACCAAAAAAAAATTAACACAAGGATACATATCAGCCTTTCTGATTAATATGATCCACCTGGAATTTTGCTGTGACGCCAGTAAGAACAGAATCTAAGTCTCCAAGGACATTTTTTTGTCTTCACCATGAAGACATCTCAGTCTCAATTACTCTCCATCCTCCAAATTTTGCAAGAAATAAAGGAGAAATCCTCCTCAGCGAACAGTCTTTGTTATATACTATCTTACTCATTCCTCAAAGCACAGTTGTTCCTCAAAGCACAGTTCTTCCTGCACACTACTCAAGGCAGTGATACATTGTGGAAATCCAGAGTACAGTAATATTTTTTCTCATCTTCTGCTGCCTTGCTGTAATGTTTTCCTACTCCAGTGACACACCAGCACCTGGAGCTCCTGCCTAAAATGCATTTCCTGGCTCACACTCAATTCTTTCTCATTAAGTACCCCACGTGCTCTTCTCATCATAATTCAAATTAGCTTTGTACATGCAGTCAGTTCATTTTTTCCTAACTTCAAAACAAACATAAAACGAAAAAAAAAACCTCATAATACACTAACATGGAATATTTAAGTAGATAAGACAATCATGAGCCATACAGATTTCCAACACAGCATAGAAAAAACACTCCTGAATCCATCTCTAATTCAAGAATAAAATATGCAACAACAAATAGCTACGAATTGAACCAGGGAGCCCCAGATACGGACAGACTCAGACCTCTCACACTTGGAACTGTACAGAGAACTCAGTAATACCACCAAGAAGACAGGTAAGTGTGTAATTAATATACATTAATGGAAACTGAGAAAACCTTGTGCACATGCATAGGTAACACATACTATGCAAAATCCAAATATTCTTTTACATGATTGTGCAGCATTTTTGTAGCGAGCAGGTCTCAATGAGCAGGTCTAAGTGGACAAATTTGTAAGTTTTTACCCATATGCAGTAGGCACTGTGTTTTAAACTGGATGACTCACAGAGGCCAACAAATTAAGACACTGCTAAGCTCTCAGGCACACAAACTCTTTGTCACTTTACACTTTGGTAATAATCTTTAGCTCCCTGTGAATCAGAAAAAATCATAATTCAACCCAAACCCTCATAATAACATTTAAACAAAAATGTAAAAATAGAAACCTAGGTTTGTCGAAACACTCCAGAATCAAATGCAAAGACACAAAAATAACATATTGTCATAAGGTTTCCTTCTTGCACCTGCCCTAGCACAGCCCTTAGCAGTGGGTACCAAATTACAATGACATCTATGATGCTTTATTATTATACTTTCACCTCAAGTGATAAAAATGTAAGAACCCTCATAAACATAGCTAATAAGGTAAACTAACTACAGACTCAAAAGTTCCAGAGAAAGGATTACTACGTCTGTGCCCACTTCTAACCATCAACTTTAAGACAACTGGTCCACCGGTAAGGTTGCATTTGTGTCAAGAGAGTAGTCCTGCTTGTCTACAGTAACTGCTGCTGTCCAGCTGAACCTTAATGACAACCAGGAGATCTGGAGCCAACAGATGATCCAGCTGAAAAGATTTATTTTACATTTTATTTAATAATCAGCCTATCTAACTAGTCTCACATTTCTACAGTATCCATGCCAACATGAAGAAAGGAGCAAGAACTCATGCTGGAATCAATCCTCTTGGCCACTGCACAGATCTGGATCTTTTTAAAAAAGATTCTCTAAAAGATGACATGCATAACGCAGGAATTCCAGGAAATTACACAATATTAAGTGTGACATATAACAAATAAACTACAAATAATGGGCATATGTATAATTGTGATAGAGCAGGGAAGCGCAGATACGGCTGTTCCAAAAAGAGATCCTCACTTTCAAATCTTGGTGCACTCTGTGTACATGTATAAAGAACTGATCTCACTCAGTATCATGGTCTACTTGGATTTATGGTACTGGAGAAGTCTCACAAAAGGCTTTCTTGCAGTCAGAGCATGAGAAAGAAGGTCTACCCTTGCATGAATAAATTGGTTAAAATACAGAAGACATAGGACAGTTGTTTTCACAAGGAAGGAGGAGGAGGATATCAGTGGGCCTCCAGAACAGCGTGTTTTGTTCAACATATTCTAAATTATCCAAGAAACAGGAGCTTTCTGAAATGCCTATTATTTAGGAGAGCAAGGAGAGGACTGACTACAGTAGAGGTGGTGGTCTTTATCAGAGAGAGGACTGAGCAATAAAGCAGGTAATTACCAGCATTGATGAATGAAAGCGATGCGAGTTGAGTGGAGGGGAGGAAGGAGAGCAACAGTTCCAACTTGGCACGTAAGAAACCAATGGGCTTTGCACTGAATACTGCCAACACTCAGAAATAAAGCCAGTGTTAGGAATTATGAACAGAAAGTGTGAAACAGATCACTGTCTTCACATCTTTAATACCATTAGCATTCTTGGGACCTTCACCTCCAGAAGAGGATGTAGCAAAGCAGGAAAAGGTACAATCAAAGGCATAGAATGGGTTCTACAGGGGAAAAGAAACAGGCAAATTGGGACTCTGGTTTACATAACATTTGGATGTGGGGAGAAAGTGATAGAGGACTACAAAATTGTACAAGGAACAGAGAGATGTATTGTTACAATAGATAGAGAATGTCCACTCTCCTCAAAAAGAAAGGTAGCACCAAAGGAACTCAGTACAAATGTTTAAAAAGTTAAAAAAAAGAGCAGTTTTTACTAGAACCACTAATGTACCTATAGAATTTCTTACAAAAATATATTTGGATGCCAGACATTTATTTAGCTGCATGCAAAAAAAGTCTGAGAAAAAATCCAAATGTTACTAGCTATACAAAAACTATACCACATTTAGAATCAACCTTTACTAAAAATAATTAGGGATTGAAAGAATATTCAAGCTAAGTATGCTTACACTGTTCTCACTCTTCCATAAGCATTCATTCATGCTCATCATTGAGGGAAGAATGCTGGACTATCTTTTGTTTGATTCTATCACGGATTAAGATTTTACCTAAAACTTGCCAGACAGTTCACCAGTAACATATAAATTTTGTTTTGAAAGTCTCATTCAGTATTCATGATAGTGCTGGTACCACAGACACAGAAGCATAACAGATATTCCATAAAGGAACTTGCTGCAGCAAGGCATTGCTTAAGTCAGTCATTAAGAAGTCATTACATTACCCACCTCATTCCTGCCTGAAGTTACTGTGCTTACTGCTACCAGCTTGTCTAAACCCAACTGTATACCAAGACAGTTATCATCAAGCCATTATGGAAAAAACCCCCAAAATTCCCATGGGGGTTTGCTATTCAAATTGGTTTTTATTTTTAAAAAAAAGTCTTATGCTGGAGTTACAAAAATTGTGGCACTGCTAAAAGCACACATAATCAGTGTGAAAAAACAACAATTAAATACAGGTTGAACCTTACCAGTTTTCAGCCACTACATTAATAAAATATTTAGGGTGACAATCCTCATGCTCTTCAATAGAATGCTGTATTTTCTTTAGATTTTCTTTAGAAGTTTAATTTCTGCTTGTGTCAGTATTTTAGCTCTCTGTTCTCTTTTTTTTATTATTATAAATTTAAACAGCTTGATCCAGATTTTTCCAGTTTTCAAATGTTTGTTCAAAGATGAGACTATAGTTACTTCTGGTAACACGGCATTTAAACTGTTAGCATTTAGAGACCTCTTGTCTAAATCCTTTAAAAATAATTTTAAGGACAGGTAAGAAGTAATCAACACTGACTGCTTGAATACCTCTTCCTGCAAAAAACTAGAAAAGGTCTTCATTAATAATCATTATTGGTGTCCATTTAATTTTTTGTGACAAACACACTGCTGAAAGAATCACAAAATTTGTCCCATTTGTGATCTAGCCTCAAAAATTATGGATAAAATCATTTACATAAGTCAGATAAAATCGAGTGAAACCAGGAAACATGCAGAACACATCTGTTTCATAGCTGACTCGGCAATTCTTCCAATAAAGCATGCTTATAGGATAAAAATCTCTTCTGCTACATCACTGGACCATATGACATCTCAAAATGGCAAAAGGCTTGCTCAGGTACAGTTACGCTGACAGAAGTTACCTCAGCAATGAGATTTACTCTAAAAGACAGCACATGTATAAAACAGACCAGTAAGGACACACTTTTGCCAACAGAAGCTGCATCTAACACTAGGAGAACTTGTCCTCAATCAAATTTCCTGTTGCAGAGCAGGCTTATGTTCAAAAGCCACTGGGATTGCACATGCTGGTAAAGAGAGATGGAAGAGCAGCAAGTGCATACTCCGCTAAGTCTAAAAATGCTTAATAGAAGAAAACTAACCCAAAATAAAAATTGAATTCAATACAATATAAGGTTATATTCCTTGGAGAGATAACTCCAATTCATATATATGAAGAAAGAACTGATACAACAAACACTAGTACGAGCTCCTGTGTTAGCGAATGCAGGAGCCAAGAACCTGATGCTGTTGGCAAGAAAAAAAAAAGCCCCAACAACGAAACAAAAACAAAACCCAGCCATACCTGCAGGCACACACCCTAGAATGACATTTGAATAAGGCTGTCATGTTACTTCTGCTACTTACAGAGTAACTTAATTACTCTGTTGCTCAAAAACTCTCTGTAGAACTTTGAAAAAGATACAGACAAATCACACAGAGCACAGTGAGAGTGAACAACAAAAATCCTGTTTGCACAGTTCAGTAAAGTCTGAAATAAAAGGAGACAGAGGAAGAGTCTTCATGTATGCAAACACTTGGTGAAAAGAGCACAGAAATCATTATCCTGTATGAGTAATATGAGTTGGATGAGAATTAACTGGCTTAACTAGCACCAAGACAGAGTTAAGTTAAATGTTAAGAAAAACCTCCTAACAACAATAATAGTCATGTACCAGCTATAAATAGACCAGTGAAGAGGTGTGGTATTCCCCTCTTCTGAGTTTTTTAAGATCAGACAAGTGTCTGTCACACATGATTTCAGCATATTTACTTCTGCCTCTGGTGGGGGCTGACCTCATGACTTCTTACACCTCCATCATTTTTATTCATCCAAATGAGAAATGTTCATCAGTGTTATCATACCTGAGCTTCAAAAGTACAGTCTTTCCAATATAAACATCTGAAGCATATGAATTTTATTACATTGCTGTTGTCAGATTGCTAGTGTACTTGGCACAAATCACCGCAGGAAAACAAAAGCAGCATCTTTTACTGCTGCAGATAATCCACAAAAATGGACAAATGATGAATGGAAATATAAAAAGAGAAGCAAGTGAGAAAGATATTGTGAAGGATTCGAAGAAAAAATGGCTGAAAACAAAGTTACAGCAAAGAAAAAATACTTTAGCCTAAAGAAAATTATTTTCCTCTCACATGAAAAACTGAGTTAAAGTTTGCTGGTGTATCTTAAAAAATATGCAATAATTTGAGATACAGAAGTACACATAAGTAAGACTTCACAAATGGATGGGACAAAGACATGTCTCTACAGGTCTCCCTGTATGACCAATTCCCAACTCCTGGTTTTTAAAGGACAGTGCAGATACTTCTGCCTTGGCCTTGCTCAAGTAAGTCCAACTTCAAATAACCTCATCAAGCTGGGCCCTGAACTATGCCACATGTGTATTTGTGGGTCAAGTACCTCTAGAGCAGTGGTTCCCATTTCCCAGGGAAATCCCTGCAATATCACAATACAGAACTCCATCTTTCCTTTTCTTATTGTCGCCAATCTTCCTGCACCTTCCAAAAGATTACATTTAAGGTGAATATATTAAAACATCCCAGAAAAACCTGCAAATAAGCATGTTTAGTCTAAGAAAACGGGTTTACATAGAGCCACAAAATGCATTTCTCATGTTATTAAATCAAGATGTCATGCCAAGAACTAGAAGTGAGAAATGGATCACAACTAACACACTGCATTCTGAACATGTTCCCATGTTTCCAATGTTATTCTGCAAGCTGTGTGCAATTATAGCATGCATGATCTATTTTGACCTTAGCACTACAAAATACCAAAATATTAAAATAGCAAAAGTAGTATTTATTCCTAAAGAGGTGTCTCTTTCTTCCCACAGAAAAAACAGTGTGTTTAATAGAATTCACCGATTTTTTTTTTTTTTATCTAATACTATGTCAGTTCTACTTTAGAATTTTAGAAGTTTACATTTAGAAATTAAACTTTCAGGACAGCAAACCTAAGAGTTTGCTAATGAGATAAACCTAGAGTCACTAGGCGATATATATATATTTACATTAGCTTGTCATGCATACGAAAACACATGACATTTTCTGCAAATGTATTTAAGATGTACTTAACTACATCAATCAGTCAAATTGCCATCATTCATTTCTTTTTCTCCCAATAGTCTAAATAAAGGATAATGTTAGTAGTACAAAACATCTAAGAAGATATTACTAGAAAATACGTTCATTACTGCAAACTAAATGGGTACCTCTCCATAGATCAGAACACCCTTGGCTGTGTGTTGCAGAAGAGGGGGAACAAATGAAGGAAATCAATCTATTATCACACTCAGGCTGCATTTTATAAGGGAACATTACTTTTAAGCTTAGAGGATGCCCAGTTAGAGAGCCACTAAACAACCTGTCACAAAACCAGATTACACGTAACTCATTACTTTTGATTTAGTTTGCTGAAGTAAAAAGTCAGCCTGCAGCAAAGAGGAAAGAAAAAAAATACAAAACTTAAGACTGCCAAGATTGCAAAGCTTTTTTTCTCCATAGTTCTACATAAATACTTATTATTAATGACCAGGTTTTAAAAACCAGTAATTCTGATTTATACCTAAATATGAACAACTTCTTTTAGGAAATGATCAGGAAAAAATGTGAAGTAAAAACTGTAACTGTGGACTAAATTTACAGCTTGACCAATTTGCTTGCTTTCTCCAGAGACAACTTTATAATAAAACAATCTCTCCTGCATTTAGCATCACTAGGCTTTAAATTCCACAAGCCTGTGCACTGACTAGCTTTCCCAGCAGTCATAGCAAAGAACCACTGACACATCTATGACCAAAATCGAAAGGTTATTCATTTTTACCATAAATTAGTTTCATCAACATAAAGCAAAAACAAAACAAAAAAGCTTGCCTGTCGATACTAAACAATATAATGCTCATTTTATCACATTAATAAATTCTGTCACAGCTCTCTACCTAGTAACATTCTCTATAAAAACTCCTAAGACTACCAAGTCATCTTGAAAAAAAAAGGTTCCTCTGACAGTTTAGAAATCTCAGCAAGCCAAGGCAAGCAACGCAAAACCATCTGTTTTCTTCACCTTAGTCTTCTACTAGTGCCAGGTAAACCACCTGTTCAAACACCAACACAGTTCATCAAACCAAACTCTAGACAGATTTTTCTTCTCAAGCAATGAGTCAATCTGACAAACGTTATCTTCCTATTCTGCTTTATCAACATACAAAAAAGCCTTGGGGAAACAATCAAATTAACTATATACAGCTTCAGTATCTGAATCAAATCTGGGTTCAATGCATATTGGTGGCAGTCATGATAGAACACAGTGTAAAGGAAACAGGAATTATAGCAAGTTCTAGTTTTTAAACAGATTTCTGAGGAAATCAGTTAATTACAAAGTCACTGTAAGGAAAGGTATAGGTGAAAGCAGGAAAAAACAGCAACAAAAAGAAATTATTCTAAGGTTTTTCAGTGTGGCATAAACACTAGCCCACCAATCTCCCTCCCCTTAAAAATATCCACAGGGAATTCCATAGGAAAGAACACTTTCTAGGGTATTCCGTTAGTAAGTGCTTTGCCACGAGAGAACCCAAGGATGTTGTGCAAGACAAGCCCGTAGACAGCCACTCTGCTAATACGTCTCTGCCGTATACACAGCAATGCGATTCCGAAGGCCTCTAACGCTCTGCAACGTGCTGCATTGTTTCAAGAAAAGGAATGGTGTAGTTGAGAGACATTCTCTGCACGGACTAGAAATCCCCCTTACTTCAAGGCAACTTCTATTATCTTTTACCACCCTCTTAGAGGACACTTCACGATAAAATACAGCTTAGAAGCGCTCAGCTAATTTAGCGCTTTGATCTTCAGTAATGCCACAGCCAAAAACTAAAACCAGATTATGAAGCAAGAGAAACCAAGGGGGAAAAGAAATAAAAGAACAACCAACAAAAAATCCCCCAACCTCGTGAGTGCTGCAATGCACTTCAAAAGCAACACCGGAATAAATAATCCAACATTCACTTTTTCCCCTGACAAAAACATCTCGCAGAATCTGACCTACATACCCAATTCACAGCACTACCACTGCAGAGCAATTCAAAGACGAGAAACCACAGCCATCAGCGAGCAATCACGGGAAGGTTTAGGGTGACACAGAAATATTCGTAAGGCACGTAAAACACTTAAGATACTGCAGCGGTAATGTAAGTAAGTAACGTTAACGTGTGTCTCCCGGCACCGCAAACAACTACACCGCCGCGTAGCTCCACCTGCACCGGGCCGGGTTCCTGCTACCCTCAGCCCGGGCACCTCCGCGACGCCAGGCCCGCCCCAGGGCCCCCCAAGGCTCCCGGGCAAACCCGCCCCGGGGTTCCCACGCACTCGGGCCGCCCCCCGCCCGCCCTCTCCCCGCGCACCGACCTGTGTCACGGCGGAGGCCGGGCGGCCGCCGG
>VWZW01003174.1:1833286-1963985 GCA_013397115.1 Edolisoma coerulescens
GGGGAGGGAGCGCGAGGCGTCACCGCGTGGCGGCGTCACGGCGAGGGGGCGGCGCGCGCCCGGGGGCTGGGGGGACGCGTGCGCGCCGGGCCCCTGGCCCCAGGTTCGAGTCCCGCCCGGGACCCTCCGCGGCACCCCCGGGCCGAGCGGNCACAACCATTGCCATTGCCCACTGCAACAAATCCCCCGCCTCTGCCAGGCCCCGACCGCAGTCCAGCGCAGGACACACTGCCTTGACTTGCCTCTTACAGGGGCTGTGCACGCTTTTAGGACAATTCAGAGTGACGCTCTGCCGCCTTCGGGTCGCCCATTTCTCCCGGCAGAGACTGACCGCTCTCTGCAGGAGCCACCTGCTTCCCGCAGGAAGTCAATACATGCAAGGAAGAAGGATGCTATCCTCAATTAATCAGCGAGGAAGCAGTCCCTGATACGTAGCAGGACAGCTATTACAGCTACCCTTGCTGTCTAAGTAGCTGATGACTGTAAAGAATAGCATGGCACTGTAATTAGTTTTGTACAGATTCAACAGTAAGCTTACAGGCATGAACCATTGTGTATGAGATGCACAAATGACCTGTGCATGTTTAGCGGACGCCCTCTGAGACACTGCCAGGCCCTGTGTGTTCACACAGAGCTGTACAGAGGCAGCAGTGACCTGTGCCGGGGCACCTGACTCTAGAGCTCAGTAATCCCCGCTGAGCTGCTGCTCACACGCTGCTTTCTGGGCATGTGGTAAGAGGTATTTAACCTGTAAGACATCAAGAGCTTTGCAAATCCTGGACAAGCCTTCAAAATCTACCCAAAACAAGGGTTGGGGGGCTACTTTGGTCATCCTTAACAAACCTGTGAAATAATACTTGAAAAGAAGTTTAAGACTTACATGTCAACTTCCAGTGGGAACCACATATGAAACGAAATAATTACCCATTAAGGTCCCTAACCTGATTATTTTGAGATCTTCAACCAAAATAGGCTGCAGAGAATGATAAAAACAAATAGTGGTTTTTTTTAAAAGGCACTGACCTTTTAAAAAGAAGACCAACTGATGAAGCACATCCAAGAAAGGCACAAGGCACTGAATCACTGATTCCAGAGCCATCATACAGGAGACATAGTCATCTCAAAGCTAAGACAGTTTGCTCCACACTTGGGAAAATTGCCAGTGGTGTTCATGAGACACTTGTCATGACCAAGAGTCTTTAACTAGGAAGTTAAAAAGGTGACCTTTTCTGCCAAACGATAGGGAAACAGGCAAGAAAATGCTGACGTGTGATGCTCCTGCACCATCAAGCAAAATCAATGAGCCACAGCTGCTTACACAGCTTTGAAAACACATCCAGTGTTTCCCTTGCCTTAATGTTCCATTTCATGGCCATTTGTCAGCTTTAGCATCTTGCAAATGGATTTCACTGATGGAGGAGGGGTTAGTGAATAGTAGGTTTTGAAGCCAAAGTTCTTTCCTCTAGAAGATGCCAGCAAGAACTGTGGAAAATCATCCCACATTCCTCTGCCCGAGTGATCCTTTGTATTGCTGCACAAAGCCTGCGCAGCACAGAGCGCTATCCCAAGGGTGCCTTGCAGGGGTGATGAACATCCTGACAGGCATCAGTGCTATCATGCCATAATCCTGAAATCAGAGCATCTTCAGTACCAGGAGCAGGATAAACAGCTAAATATTGACTTTGAGATAAAAAATACCTATCAACACCAAGCTCCAGCACTTATGACACTGGCTCACACTGAGCTCAGCCCAAATCCAGGGGCATGGTTCTGGGATCATGTGTCATGCTACCGGAGCAAAATAAATCTTATAGGAACAGTGTATTTGCTGATATGGAAAATAACAGTACAAAATAGCTGACAGGAGTTGCAATAAAGTATATTAGTTATTTATGCATTCAGTTCAAACCCTGTACAGGTGACAGAAGTTGGGAGGTGTGGGGGTGGAAATTATAGAGTAAGCACATCTCAGGATAGTGCACTCAAGCAATTGACTGAAATCTGGCAGAATGGCTCTCTCTGAATTCCAGAATCAATACCTCATTGCAATGAGAGGTTCTCACCTCCTACATGTATTGCTTGAGGCTAACAAGTGCCTGTATTAGCTAACACTGGAGCCGCAGCTTCTAAACACTTTAAAATGGAACAAACCAGCCCCTTTTCAGAGCCATGCCATCATTCTCCTTTTTCTCCCAAGTTCCTTTGCCTCCCCACCACTCCGTCCTATAGATGGCACCGTATTACCACATTTTGAACTACATCCAGAAAAGGATAAGTTAGTGATTAATTTACTATATATTTAATCAAATGAGAGGTTAACTGACAAAGGAACAAGCTGCTTGAGACAGAGCAGATAAGAGAAGTCAAAATGGCTTCTTCTGGGAGCTGCAGTAGGGTGAAGTTTGTGATGCCAGGATGTTAAAACACGATCCAGAGCCTTTCCTCACCAGCAGGAGGGCCAACGGTCTGTTTATAAATTTAAATCCAGCTAGCATGCACTGAGCAAACAGCAGTATTATTCAAAACCTTTGCTAGTCATGTCTGCTATGCTCCTCTGCTTTGCCATGACACAAGAAAATAAGTGCCTGCATCTCAGTATTTCCACTTCCACCCAATACAAATGCACCATCGCTGTAAGGCAGATGCCAAAAGAAAGGAAGAGCAAATAGCAAATAGGGGAGGACAGTCCTAAACCACTGCTGAAAGATTCATAAAAATGTAATATACACTGCAAGTGATCTTGGGCAGTAGTATTGATAGGTTTGTCTGCTCCAACCCCATCACTGAAGTTTATGAAGCACCTCATTTACCTTTAGGACTCAGCCATACTCAGTAACCCAGAATACAGACACTGTTGACTTTACAAATAAGACAATTCCCCTAACGTCTGCAGCACTCAGCCATTTAACACAAGGCTGCTATTTGAGATGGCAAGGGGAAACTGGGAGATGCTGACTAGAAGTATATGAAATTACACTGTCTTGCAAAGAGCACACTTTCTTAAAGATTATAGGGGATACTCTGTGTGACTATTCGAAGACTAAACACAGCCATAAATGCTTGCAACAAGCAATGGTTGCCTTGTATTTGTTCATTTACATCTTAAAGCAGACAAGGGACCTTACTGCAGAATGACATCGCACAGACTATTCTCCCTTTAGCAAACATGACAACTGTTCATCTTTAAAGAATGAAGATTTTTACAACACAGACTTCATTTTACACTAAGTAAACCCACAGAATAATCAGACTTCATTTTATGCTACATAAATACCCTAAATGAACAATATTCTGCTTAACACAAAGAGTATCTATAAAACATAGGGCAAATGGTTGACAGAAATGGACAGAAATTCCCCTTCATTGAACTACACTGCTTTCACAAATGTGCAGTTCTATGACACATATTCAGATATAACACCAGATACTGGAGAAAGTAGCAGTTGGTAAGCATCTCTTCATCCATCAAATGAATATCTGATAAGAGATAGGCAGAATAGGCACAGGCCTAGCCAGAGGTAAATACTAAAGCAACCAAAAAGATTTCTAACAGAATGGTAAATGTAACTGTCATTCTAACATTCTTCTCTTTGCTTATTACAATTATACAGTGCAGCAAATGTTTACGTTTCAGTGTTTGGTCAGTAAATCTCCTTGATTCTTCCTGAGTTCCTTAGCCCTTTTCTCACAGTTGCTTTCACCTCCCTTGTAAAATAAATCCAATAAAATAAAGCCCTGTTCTCTGAACTCCAGATACCCCAACCTTATACAGGTCAAGGATGTTTTTCTTACCACACCCATTTCTTTTAACCTCTCAATGCCCTTTGATCAAGGGCTGTTGGCATAGGAAGAGCTTTGCTACAGTTGATATTATCTGCAGCGGTACAGCAGAAACCTGAAACATTCTTGCTGCCAGCTGACACAATACTGGGTTTCGGCAAGGTGCTGCAAAACTTTTAAAGTAATTTTAATCTGCATAAAAATGGACCAAAGAGACAAGACCAAAATAAAATCTCTGTTCTGAGAATTAAACATTTCAAGTAATCCATGGTGCAAGACGAAAAACACACAAAAAAAGTAAATCCCCCCAAAATAAAAACAAAAAAACAACAACAACAAAAAAAACCCAAGCAAAAAAATAAAGGCTGTGATTACTCCAAAACCATTACAAAAAGGGAGTTACTATCCTAATATCTAACAAATTGTGAAAAACATTTTAATATTATGCACAGTAAGCCTCAGCTCATGGGGGAACCTTGGTATTATTACCAGGGAAAGAAAAGAAAAAGCAAAGCAAAGCAGAGAACACTGATGTATCCCTTCTCCTTCTGAGGATGTATTTTCTACATTTTTAAACCAGATTTACTCCTAGAGTATTTTGAGTATATTCTTGTGTTGCACTAAGCTGAGCACATTATGGCTCCAGAAATGCTGCCTGTTTCAACTTCCTGCCAGTTAAAAAAAAGCACACACAGCCTCTTCTAAAGAACTAACTTGCATCTTCTTAGTACATCCATTGCTTTGCTGAAAGTTGAAGAAGGCAAGGTCAAATTGTATTCAGCACAAGCAAAAAAGGTTTGTTATAGTTTTACTTGTGAAGGAATTTATTAATTGCACACTCAACCTGTCTCCCACACAGGAGAATACTCACCTTTCTAATGTTCTCATGATTTCCTGAGGTGAATGATGAATTTCACCATCATTACATGTAAACTTCCCCTCTTTATGAACATTCACACTCTAGCATAGTTAAAGAGGAAATCTGCAAGATTAAAAATTGATAATTTCTGAGTTTGTACTCAAATCTTTCAGTGAACAGTTCTGGGATATAACAAAAGTAATCAATTCACTTCCATTTCACTTTAAATCCACAGTGCACATGTATCATAGAAACTCACAGTCAAACATAAAGAGAAAGTAAGTTCCACAAGTCTCAAGCATATTCATGTTTAACCTTCTTTTCCAGAAAGATGTTAAGAATGTCTAAACAATGTGTTAATAAACTAAATCATTTCACTTGAATGCAAGGGGCTAGACTTCTAGAGTTAGTTATCTAACAGGTGCATTTGCTTCCAGGAATCCTCTTGCTGAGTACCCTGAACTAATATTTGCAATAATCAAAATATACCTTGCACAAGAGGTTTGAAAAAAGTTGGCTTTATCTCTGTGCCAATTTCTCACAGCCACATAAATGGCCAGTTACTGAGGAAAGAGGATAAAGCAGAAAGAACACACATGATGGCTCAAACTCTTCCTCTCCGCCAAAACTGGCATTCATTTCATTTTCATGAAAAAGCAATCTACATGTACCTATATAAGAACACGTATTTTACTGAAAGACACAAAAGTCAAACATCTTTGAGGAGAACAAACAACTGTCAGGCTCTTACATTCAGTCCAAAATGAAGTATTAAAAGTTCCCTTCTATAGCAGCAACTTGATTCCAGGAATTTCAGTTTTTACAGCAAACAAACACAGTCATTACTTATTTTTTATATTTTTCCCTAAAATTAGCAGACATGGGAACATTTCCCTTAAAGTGAATAAAAAATTTACAAATATAGCCTCTTCAAGTGATGTATTACAAGATTTCTGGTTTTTAAATGTCGTCTCTGCATTGTTCACAAAAAACACACCTAGAGACAGTCACAAACAAAATTCTGTTAACATTGTAAGACAACACAGTATGGATAGAAGGTGTTTTAACTGGCAAATGAAGAATTCCAAATTTCTCCTTTACTAGTATAGCATACTGCAGAGAGCACTGCAATATACACCACAGATTTTGCATGTTAAATTGTTGAATCTATACTGTTTTCCATCACTGTATTTATTATCTGCTCATTCTATTATCAAATTTAAGTTGCAGCCAGCTTAACTCCATTATGTCATTACATCAGCAAACAATTCAAAACATTCCCAATATGATATGCCATATCATTAATGTTTGAAACATTAATAACAGTATTCCATCTTATTTTTAAATATTTTCAGAGAAATACTTACTCTTCTTGGTCTTTAAAACCATTGTTGAACACTCAGTGTGTGGCGGAACAGAAATAGCGTAGAGCTAACACTTACCCCAAGGGTTACTGATGCAACAAATAGTAGAAGATTTAAATTGCCTTCTCCCTAAATTCATCAATAGAAGGATTCCAAAACATTCCCTCTTGGCTACCTTCCCTGCAAAATAAGTATTGTTTTTGTTCACTTCTGGCTGGGATTCTTCATTACTTAATGACCACGCAAATGGACAATTTGTCTTTTATATCTTTTCCCTTCCCAAAAGACTGAATGTGTTCAGGGTGAGTGTTTTCAGAGAAGAAATGTACAATGTAAAGCCTTTCAAAAGTTTTACATATAAACCAACAAAAATCAAGGTATTTAATGTAGTTACATATGAGCAAAAAAAAATTATTACTGAGAATAATAAGGCCAAATCACAAAGTGAGATTATCAGCAAGTGTGCAACTGGGAACAAGGTAAAATCTCTTTCTTCTACAGCTTTGGCTTGAACTCGCCAGAAAGAAGCTTTTTCAGCATTTCAGAATTTTTTCCTTCTGGTGGTGAGGGCCATCTGTCATGATCTGAGGAAAACAAATAAAAGAATTTACTTAGTTGATTGAGAAACTCGACATTTTACTTTTGTGTCCTCCCACTGCCCAACTTCAGTCACTTGAAAGGCACTATCTTGTAGCCCATTTCTTACCGGGTATTTCTAGGGTATGGCTGTACAAACTCTGGCCACCATCCACGACCATGGTTATCCCAGTTATGAATGATGCAGCTGGAGACAGCAGGAAACATACTGCAGGAGAGATCTAGCAAAAGAATGACAATTTTAATATTTTTTAAACTGCTGGGAATTGTTCGTGTCAAAGAAGCTTATGAAAACTTTTACAGGCAAGATACAGTAACATTTTCTACTCAATAATGAAAACTGTAACAGCCTTAAAGCCATCCTTCCAGCCACAAACATCAAGCATTTAACAGAGGAAAACCAGTAAGCTGTCACAGAGCAGCAGCAGATACCAAAAAAACAAGAAGAAAAGGTTGATCAGTTTATCAAAGATGCACATTCTTGGTGAAAGAGAGCTAAGTGCTTTTAAGATACACTTTTTCTCTCCCTTAATATTCATTCTTTCAGTCCTTCCTGCTGAAGTCAACTTTTTCAAGAAATAATGTCTACTATGAAACACTTCAGTGGTGAGAGGCAGCTGAATTAAATTTCCTATATAACAGTGACTACTGGTTAACTCTCTCACTTGGCACAACCACACATTACTACAAGCTTTCTTCGTTTTAAATATTCCATCACAGTGCAAAATTAAATCTTTTTTGTTCTCCATATAATAAAGTGGCTTCAAAATAGAGACACAGAAGTGGGAGTATCAGAAGCATTCTGAAATACTTTACCTCCTCAGGAACAGCCGACCTCTTGGCAGGAACCTTTGGTATGCTCTTTAACCACATCATTACACCTTGTTCTCCATAGTTTGCAACAGCAGTTTCTGAAAATACCAGTCCCTATTTTAAAACAGCACAGTGAAACTTCAGTTCTCTTGCATATGTTTAACTGATCATTCTAAAATTGTGATGTTGTCATTACTGATTTTCTGTGGCACTGAACTATCTAAAGAGCACTTGAATACAAGTTTTTGAATGTAATGGCATGGTATAATTAATACAAGAAGGTAATTTGGCTGGTAGCCACATCTCTGTTCAAGCACAATAATTCTGATTATTACAATTCTCCGCTGTCACTTCATTAACAAAAAAGTGGAGTATAAAAAAACTCAGAGGCTGCTTTGAAATTACAAGCATTTCATGTTAAATTACAGCAGGAAACTACAAAGCCTCAAGAATAAGTTCTCCAAAGTTTCTTGTCATCTGTAGGAGCACCAGACAGATTTATTGTGAATTACAGAAGCAGACAGGTTTCAGTCAGGATTGACTCTCCCTACTTAGCTGCTGTAGAAGCAGAAAAAGATGACTGTGTTTGCTCTGGTGACCACACAGTCCAGTTTACTCTTGAGAAGGAAGAAGGCAATGTGGACACAGGGTTACATCCACCAGTTAGGACAGAACTTTTGGGACTCAAGTTTAAGTAAAAAAGCAAAATTTGAATTCACCCATGAAGCATATACTAAGATTTCTAAGATACTTGTTTCATGTATGTGAAACAATTTTTTTCAGAATGCACACTTCCCTCTCTATGTATCCATTCCCTACAGGTTACTCTCCTCGCATAAAGCAGTAACAATTTTGTAATGTTACCACAGACCTGACGGGTCCACAAAGGTGACAGAAGCATTATTGTAACTACAACATGGACTTCTGTTACCAGCATAGTAACAAAGCTAGCAAATACTTCTGAAAGAGCCAAAGCCCTGCAGTGTTTGCTTGTCAAAAACTTCTTCTGACATGTGCTATAATATCTAATCAGTATGATTCATTAGGTAATTAGCATGCCTGAAAAGTATATTCACATAATAATGCTGTCTTAATTACTTACTTCCCCAAGACTTGATAAATCAGAAAAAACAGATAAACAGGAAATACAAGCCAGTAGATCTTAATATTTAACAGGTCTCCAGATGAATTGCGTCTCACAAAGGTTACATAAAAGCCTCTACCTGAATGATTAACACACATCTGCCATTAAGCATTCTGTGCTATGCCAAACAAAGCGAGCCAGATGATTTAGGACAAGAGGCACAACAGAACACACAGACATTCTACAAGAATAGTAGCAAGATCTTCCTAGGGATCACTTAAACAAATATGACACTTCACTTACGACATTCACTGTGAGATAAGCTAAATTCTGACTGTAGAACTAGCTGGACAAAGTTTATGTGTCCTCTTTTAATTTCAAGGGAGTAAATGTGCAAAATAAATTGTGGATAAGAGAAAATTACTACAGATCACACATTCTCAAATGTCAAAGCTAGAGCTTCTATATAAATTCTGTCTCTGCAGCACTGTGCACTACAAAACGTAGCTGCTCTTTCTATACAGTTATTTAAAACAATTCTACCTGCTGTCTACTTCCTCAGAAATGTGGCAGGCATATTTTAGCTGACCTGTGTAGTGGTTTCCTGTCTGCATGAATTTGATAAGAAAAAAATCAAAACATATATTTTTACATATGATTTCTCTGAGAGAAGGTACACTCCAACTACAGTTTCTTTATATGCCTAAAGCTAAACTAACTTAACATGTAGAAGACAAAGTAAAATGCATTATGTGAGACATTAATAGATTTTCAAAATAAGTTTGTAAACATAGGTGGAAACCATCAGGCACACCTGAACCTCAAACAGAAAAAGTTTCCTGAACTCAGAAGTAATGTATCCATTACTGAAACACAGAGCATTCAGTAATTTTATGTCAAGGCTTTGTAAGACAGGTCACCAACTTCTACCAATATCATTTCATTTAGCTATAAAAAACCTAAAATCCAAGTGTGCCAAGTCAAAGCAGAAGGCAGAAGCAATTTTATCCCACATCCTCTGACTCATCATCCAAAAGTACAAAACACTCTCAAATGGCCCAAAGAACGCAGTGAGGGAATTATAAATAAACAAATACATAAATAATCCACAAACAGTTACTGGTTATAAATTTAAAAATCCATTTTGGTCCAAAAGCTCTAACTATGAACACGTGTAATGGCTAATTTCAATCAGATCATTTGCCATTACTTACGGGAGCAACACTGTTGATTCTCACTCCACTGTGAGCCCATTCTAAAGCCAGAGTCTTGGTTAGGTTATTCACTGCAGCTCTTGCAGCTCCTGTGTGCCTATGGAGAAAAGAAAGCAAAGGAAGCATCTGTTCCCTCAGCTAAGAGTGTCCAGTGTTAATTCTACTGCAGCCTCATTAGGGTATTCAGAGTAATTTTCTGCGGCTGGAGCAAGCACGTGGAAGAGAGAGATTCTCTAGTTCCAAGTTTGACCATAGCTTCACTGTTTAAACAAGCTATGCTGTGATTTCCTGTCATTCCTGGAAATACTTAAAATCTCTTTCCCAATGCGACATGGGGTCAGCTACATTCTACTGCAGGAGAAGGCTTATGAAAAGACAAACAACTGAAGTTCAAACTGAAGTGTAAAACTACCTGTTGCCTGCACAGGTAAAGCAACACTTGGAAGAACAGTGGTCTGAAAGATTGTTTAAACCTTCTGACAAACATGATTAAAATAAGTCACCATTCAAAAATTACTCTGGGTGGATGGAGATAGAGACACAAGAGTCAGAGTGAACTCCTGCACCTTGCTGCTGTAGGTAACTAGTCTGAAATGATTACAAGCTTGAACAAATGCAGACAAAATTACTGCAGTAATGAATTGTAGACAGTTGTAGTCAGAGAAAATTAATAGAATTTAGTTGCTTTTGCCTAGCAAAACAGACTAAGAGGAGATAGATACAATAGCTTCTCAAATATAGGGAAAGAATAAGAAAAACTTCAGAAAAAAATAAGAAAACATAACTTTTTCATATGGTTAAGCCAGGAATAAATAACCTCCAGGCACACTCTGAGGAAACATGACAACTTTTATGTTCAAAATTAATACTTATGAAAAACTCGTATCAGGTGACTTTTGGTATGAGCGGTGGCTGGACTTGTAAAGGCGTATCTTTTTCAACAGCATTCCTGCAAGAAGTTTCAACTCAATTTAGTTTGAAAGTACTTTTGTCTATCCACCTACATACAACAGTTACTTAGGAAAATTCTTCCACCGTTATGCAGAATTAGCTTTTTTTTCCTTCTTAGTTCAACTCAAATTATAACATCTTCAGCCTATTTGCCATGACAATTGAACCAGATACCACAGTGGAGATAAATAACTGTAGCTTCAGCACCACCATGTGGATCTCGATATTTATTCTGTACTGCAAAGAACAAGCTAGTGAGAAAATATTCTGCTGTTCCTTAAAGAATTTTAGTTTTGAAACCATTCAACCCTGAATCAGGACAAAGAGACATAATACAACACTTGCTCAAAATATATTTTCATATTCCTTCAACAGAAACTCAATTTCAAAGTTTGAAAAAAAAAAAAACAAACAGAAAAGGAAGCCATTTCCAATTACAGCTTCACTGGCAAATCTTGCTTCATAGCTACTTACAAACAAGTGGAGAGAGACCAGAGATGCCATCTACTGGATTAATAAGAGATCCCCACACATACAGACAAGTGATCCTCTTGCTCTCTCTTGACCTAACTACTGTATTTCCATACTCTGCTGCTGCCCAGTATACACCTTGCTGAAGTGTTTAGGAACAGTCAGTACTTCTGGGGGAAAAATACAGACAAGTGTAAAAAGAAAATATATATTACGACATTCCAGGAAAGCCATTTCTCACGGCAGCAGTAATGTTGACAATGGCTCCTCCATGCTCCTGCATCCAGGCATTGTACACTGTATGAAGGAGGAAGATAACCTATAAATACCAGAAGAAATGCATACAAATGAACTTGCCAATAGGAAGCCAAATTTGGAGAATTAACCGCAATCACACTACACATTTGTCATACTGGTTTAAAAAAACAATCAGCTGTTTGTACCACAGCCTTGCCAATGCAGAGGTGAGGCCATGGGGCAACAGGTGTGGTCCAGGTAAGGCTCAATGATGGTCAAGAAGGATTTGATGGAAATCAAGATTTCATGTTTCCAAGTAACTTACTTAAATTTTCACATTCCAAATGCTGAGAATGACATACCATACTTAAATTTGAGCCTAAATTTATATCCCTGAAGGGAGAGAAGTATTTTCCTGTGTTATACACAGTGAATACAGGCCACAAAAGTTAAGTGGTTTTCCTATAGTCTTTTAAATGTGTATTAAAGTCAACTGACTCCCCAAACCTGGCCTTAACTAGAAGATCATGCTTGCCTAAATATATGTTTGTATTTATGAACAAATGAAATATACCATTTAATGCAAAGCTTTGGATGAGATTCAGGAAAATAAATATCCACTGTCAGATAAATGCATGAAAAGAAGCTAGGGAAACTTTACATTTCTTATCTTCTGACATTTCTGTAAAAAACAAAACCAAATAGACATAAAAAGTTTAATGTTCAGACCTTACCTGCTTTGCAGCAATAGAAGGTTCCTGTCAGATTCGTGTCTATCACAGCATTCCAGCCTTTTGCACGGATGGCTTCAGAAGGGCTTGCAAACTGGCCCCCTCCATTATTCACCAGGAAGTCAATCTTCCCATGCAGACTCAGTGTAGACTTCACCAAAGCTTCTACCTGAAACAGTATTTGTTAGTGTGGTATGCTGATTAAGCTCTACACCCAATTTCACTCTCAGACAGTATTTTCCCCCTCATGCCCTTTTCACAGAAAAAGAGGAGGTCCAGCCTTCAGAGTGGCTGTACCATTGGTATGACAGGATTAGTCAGCCAAGAAGGACTGGGCTGTATCCATGTTTACTTAGGAAATTCTGCTGGTATAATGCAGGTGCTGCATAAAATACCAGCACCCAAAGAAAAAGGGGATTTAAGCTGCTGAAGATTTGTAAAACCAAAGAGACACAAAAGCCCACTACATACAACCTACTAAGAATCTCCTGATGCCTTTCAGAAGAGTGGGGGCGTTCTGAGATCCGCAAAGAGTTCCATATAAGGTAGCTACTGCTATTTTTATCTGACCATATACCTGACCATTTTAAACAGAAAACATAACTCATCTTGTGGAGTTTTATCACCCTTATCTAGAAGTTTTGTACATTCACTATAGCTCTGACATATGAGTTGGCAATAGCCACTCTTCTTACACCCAGCAAGAAGGTTAATTACCCTACAAAACAAGAAGCCTAAAACTTCCAGCCTGTGCTGGAAATACAAGTTATCTCCTTTACCAAAATATTAATTCAAGATAGTAATAAGAACTCCATAGCAACTGCTTAATAATTTAATCTTTATCTCAAGAAACAGGAAATGGAGTAACATGACTGCTTCCTGCTTCCATCATCAATCATAAGTAGATACCATGCATCAGTTATTCCTACTCAAGCATATATAAAAAGTTAATCTAGCATCTGTGGTCACAGAAAAACACAGAAATAAAAAAAACACCCAAAAAACCAAACAGGTAGAGCAATGCTGCCACTCAAACAGATTGGGCTAGGGGAAGGATATCAATCAGCCTTTCTCTGTATTGAGTTAGCAGTAGAAAACATTAGAGACAAAAAAAAAAAAAAGCAAGCAATGCATTACCTGTATCCTACAACGAGTGTTACCAACTGGGTCTCATAAATAGCTGCCTTACATCTTTTGTTGCTAAACAGGATGGTTTACTAGGGTAGTATGGATCCTGTAAGGATGCATCTCTCAAAAAAAATCAAACCCTAAACAAACATATAATGACTGAAAAACTAGTGCCTGCTGAGAAAAAATGCCTAAAGAAAACAATTTTGATACCTAAACCAAATCTTCAAATTCTGGATGTCATCTTATTCCTCATTTTAGTCAGTGCAGGTTGTGGGATGTGAGGAAAAAACCCAGAAAACCAAAACATCTGTGACAGCAATCCCAAACCCATAGCTTGTCAGAACAGCTGTGCCACAAGGACATTCTGGCTTTTACTTTTCTCTTGTGAGCAAAGGAAAGTTATGTCTGGCTAGGCAGCAAAAGTTATGCTTTGCTCAGCAATATCAAACTCTTCTCCCTGTCAGTCTGAGAATCTTGCTTTGAATATTATCCTCTGTAAGTCACTGAAATATGGGTTCATTTATGGAACAGAAATGGTTTCAGTACAAAGAAGATTTGAACAGACTAAGGCTATTCAGACTGTGGAAAGATAAAAGAGAGAGAGAGAGAGAAGGAAAAATGCTAAGAATCATAAAAAGAGAAGACAGAAAACAAATTAACAAGAAAAATCCACAGAGAAGAGACATTAAAGCAAGTTTTCAACAGCTGGACAAAATGTATGTTATATGCTATAACATATAAAACGAAAATTGTTGTACTTAAGGAACTGTTGTTGTTCCAACTTGTTGGGAAAAAAAAATTAGAAACCCAACAACAACAAACGCATATGAGTTCTGCTTTCTGAAAGCCAGGAAAGGCCAGAAGGCTCTCCAGTGACAGCTCAGATGGCTCCAACTGCAGCAATCTTCACAAAGTCTTCTGTGCTGCAGAAAAAGCATCACTGCAGTGCTTTTCCCAGTTACAGTAAACATGGTGACAGCAGCCAGGAGTACAGAGAGAAGGAGGGTCTGGTAAAACACATTTAAATCACAGTGACTACTAAAGAAGATTCTTTTTTATTCCTATAATTTAAAAATTCACTTGGAAAGAACTTTTTAGAAAAGCTATTAAAGACTCTCTTTGGAAGCAAAGCAAAGCTGCACGAGGTAGAGCTACTAGTTTGGGACATTCTGCTGAAAAAGACAGAAAAGAACAAAATTAGGCACTTCAAACATAACCAGAAGATTGGAGCTCTGCAATAATGAACTTTTGTGTGTGACTGCAACTCAGAAGTATTATGCAGTAGCACATATGCACAGACAACTGAGATGACAGTAGTCACTTGCACAAGGAAAAGGGACAAATGTCCACATGCATTCACAGGTCACCCTGACTGAGTAAAACACACAGGCAAACAACCCCCTACAGAGTGTGGGAGATTTGTGATTTGGTGGCTAGAATAGGCATTCTGGCACAGTGGTAACAGGTATTTTTACTGTGTTATTGCTGTGTTATTTAAAAGTACAACAGGAATCTCTTATCCACAACTCCCCACCAAGCCACAGTTTTTCACTACAGGCTTCACACAGACAGGCATTAAGTATTTATAAACCAACTGAGCCTATGCTAAGCTATAAAGTTTATTGGAAATTAAAAGCTACTAGTGAACTCAGACACAAGGTATGTGCTAAGCAACACTGTATTGAGTCTGTCTGAAGTTGTCCCGTTGATGTCCAGCTGAGAGGTTTTACCCTCAGGGTCTGGTCCAGCTGCTGTTGCTGGAGCTCAAGTATGGAAAGGAGACACTGTGAACAGAATTCTGAATTGCTGATTTCAAGAACAGCAGTGGCCTACCACAAGTAAAAGGTTTTATCTTCCACCTACCTAGACATGTAAGCTTCTACTTACCTAGGTGCCAGTTAAAGAAATGTTTGTCCACAGAGTATAGCAAAAAGGCTGTACAACTGTAAGGATTTAAAGAGTACAGTTGCCTGTCTCAAAACACTGTCAAGGACACAGAAGGAACTTGCCACAAGATGATAAGCCACCAAAGCAGAAACTTGAGAGAAGCACAGAAGGGAGGAACTTGCAACATGAAAGCACTAATTCCAGGCCTAGCAGAGGTAAGACCGGGTTAGCACATCTTGCTTAATGCATCCGGACAGAAGTGCCCACTGGGGCAAACTGTGGGAAAGGAAGCAACTTCTCCCACACGTCAGCCCAAGTCATGGGAATGGCACTGGACCATCCCATGGATACTCAAAACTTGGCCTGTATGAAGGTGGTACCCCCAGAAGACTGATGGGACACCACTGCATCCATGGCTCGTGACTATCATCTGCTTGGTCTCTGTCTCTCTCCCTCCCTTCCTCCCCTTAATTCAGGCATTCGTTCCTCATGTTTTGTCCCTGTCAACAGCTGTAGCTCAATATTTAAGACACAAAAAGAGATAAATAAAGATACACATGCACACAGAACTTTTTGGTTTGCATCTTAGCAAGAGCAAACTGATCTGCTCTCAACACATTATGAGGGCAGTGCCAGCAAATATGCAAACAATAAAAATCACTTCAGCTTCATAATCACAAAGAAGCAGTATCTATCACTATATACACTCCAAACCACAGGAAAAGGCAACAGGTGCACAATCACTGCTCCAGGATAAGACTCCATGACAGAATTTAGAAATACAGAAATATATTCTGATGACAGAATAGAGAAACCTCAGGTCCTCTTAATCTCAGAACCCTCTACTCTCTCATTTTTAAAAATAAAACAGGTTTTTTATCCTGTACAGAACATTCAGTGGAAAACTAGTCAAAAGCAGCAAACTCATGACAAAAATAAGCCTGACAGGTTACGCAGTGGTTGAAAACCCTCCATCAAGCGGGATTACTTCTTGCACGTTAAACAAAAAGTAAGCTTTGCTAGAAAGCAAAAGGGCTTCTGAGGATGAAGGTTTAGTGACTTAAAAATGTGAATTCATTAAGCTGTTCCCATGATATCTGCCAACAAGCTTCTGCAGCAATTAATTCACTGCACCTTCTTTGCCTCTTCCTAGGCCAGAAAGCTCTAACAAACATACTGGGCTACAGGATGAGGGACGAACATTCTAATGCTTGAATTTCACAGATCCAAACTAGAGGCATGAACCGTGTCATCTTCAAAGCAGGTCAGTTACTCTAAGATTTGCAATAGGAGGCAAAAAATAATCTTCCGGCAATTTCAAAGCACCTTCATCTTTCTTAAATTTTCCCTATTCAAAGTCCCTCCCTCCAGTTTATAAAATTAAAACCAGGACAAAATTCATAGGGGCCTTTAGAGAAATGCAGAACAACTGATGGAGAAGGAAGGATTGCTATAATAAGAACAAATTGCTTGTTTCTACAGGTGATCAGGGTGGCTTCCTTTAAAACAAAGATTTACTCTTAGAAAGACTTCAGTGAGATGTCAGAGAGAATGATATATTAAATGAATTATGTAGTTCTTCAGGAAACTTCCTGGACTTTGAAGCTTGTGATCGATCACTTCTGACATCTAAGGGGGCTTGAACTCCTAAGCTTTTTTTCTCTTGCTGAAACATTTATAATGTTTTTCTCCTGCACATGTTCTTTGGTACCTGGTACAAAAGCTAAGAAGGAGGATGTAGTGATTCACATGGAATTCGTGCAGAGGCTGTCCTCTCTACCCAATAATGTGTTCCTGTGATTTCTGAGGTAAATACTCCTCATTCATACTAAGCTGAAAGTAAACACTGAGTTGTAATGTTACTAATGAGCAGCATACAGAGCCAACACCGTTTTACAAGTCTTATTTCTTTTGTGAGGGAACCTAAAAGCTTACATGCCCTCTCATCCCCTCTTCCACTGTAACAGGAAGCTCTTCCTGCATTTGTGAAAATACTGAAATTAGTTACATTACTGTGTTGCCTCTACTCAATATTTGCCTCCTAGAAAAATCTCAACAACATCTTTTACTGATCCCTGTTCCTATGACTCCAAGTCCCAGGCACTAAATTTTAAGTTAAGAACGGAGTAGGTTTTGAAAGTGGATGTACAATAATCTTTGAATCAAAGTAAAAGCCCAAAGGTAGTTTTCCTCTAGTTTCCACAAGGCAAACAATTGCAAATTAGGAAAAAAGTACTTTTCACCATTGCTGCTCTTAGGAAACATAATAAATAAGCAATAGTAAGCAGTGGGTTGTGGAAAACCTGTCATACGCCTCAGTTCTTACAGTTTTTAGCAGTGTAAGTTAACAATTGTTAATTTATCTAGTTTCAACTTACAAACCAAAGTACCTAAGTGTAAGGAAGTGCTATCCTCACTACAAATTTAAGAGCTGAAAACACAAATTCCTGGTCCAACAGTAAATTTAGACATTAAGTAACACATGGCCAAGATTTAGCAATCTTTGAGAATCTCGGCATTAACAGAAGAGAACAGAGCCAGAAAGGCACAAGCTAAAGAACAAAAATCACAGGATGTCTCTAACCAATAAAAAAATCTGGCCTTGGAGATGGGCATCTGGAATGGAGAAATATTTAACAGGTATACAAGTTCTTATGTTAACATGCAACAGAAATTGCATTTCTTATTCAGATTTTCAGCAAAAGGTTTATGAAATTTTCACAGCAATTTTTTTCTAAATAGGACTTCAAAAGAAAGAAGCAAGAGCAGTTGGAGAACTGAAGTGAGTCAAGCTATAAGACTAAATCAATGACTGAAAAGTTCAAGACTGGAGTTTAATCTGCCTTTGTCCTCTGAAGCCTCTCTTCAATAGAAACAGACATGAAAGGACAATGGTTGAAGAGAACTTGCAGTGGCAGGAGACATCCAACAGAAGCTTCACCAATATCATACAAAAAGTTCTAGGAAAGTTCTGGTGTGTCTGTAAATGGGTAGAGTTTAAACTGGAAACAAGACAATTCTGTGATAAAACTGCAAGGTAATAGCAAAAACAGACGTTTCTTCAAGTATCAGCATGGCTACGTGTAACACAGACTAATGCCTAAACACTTTAGGCAGCACTATAAAGAAGGCTTGAAAAGCACCTTCAAAAATTTCCAAAGCTACTTAAGCCTCTTTTGTCAAATAGGTATTTAGCCACACTTAAAAAGGAAACAAAGAAGGAATGGTAGTTTAGTGGAGATTACCTCATTTCACCATCCAAGCCCTATAGCATCTCACAGAACTCTGCAGTTCCCACTAATCAATTTCAGACTCATAAAGAATTAAGATTCACCTGCAGAAGGTTATTAAGCATGCCAGAGTACTTTCTGCAAGAATCAGACCTAAAAAAAAGTGTAAACCTTTTTTCCTCTTTACCTCTTTTCTTTCCTGTAGCTTTAATCATGCAAGTTGCCCTCTGACATCTGCCATAACCTATTACGTTTCACTGCTGATGCCAGTAAATACAAACCTAAAATTCACTGGTAGGTGAAGTGACATACTGCACAGCCCCAGGGTTCATCTCCTTCAGGAGAGAAAGTCTGAGTAGATCACTATAAATATTTTATGGCACAAACTGTTCCAGAAGGGAAGAATTTTAATTTTTATTTGTTTTATGGCTATATATTAGGACATTTCCAGAATCTTCATAGCCACTGAAGGTCATTACTATTCAGGTTAAGAGAGACTTTGAGAGGTTTAGAAAAATGAAGCAATCAGTGGTTACTGGAAGATTTTCTAGCTGTCTTCAAAAAGTCCTGAAGTTGGACTTTTAAATATTTAATTACAGAGATAAAAAAATTAAGAGGTGCATGCAGACTTCTGAAGATCCTGGATTATGTACTTTTGCTCTTGATCTTCCATTTTTCATAATACGGAGGAAAAATTAAAAAATCAACTTGAATAGTGATAGAGTTCGCAATGAGGCACACCTCAAACCGTAACCAAAATTTCAAACATGGCTAAAATATTAGATATCTGTGGGGTTTTTTGGCTTTAATACAAGCCAAACTGACAATGCAGGGCACTTGTGTCAAGTCACAAGCACTGAGATTCCATGCTATGCCTTCCTGTTTGAAGGAACTATTCTGAGGTCTCCATCTTCACAAGTTTACACCCCCTCACTTCTGTCACAGCAATGTGACAAAGAATCATGCTAAGTGGGCTCTGGCTCGCTGTAGAACATGCCAGTTCCAAGGCCTGCATCTCCCAGAAATATCTCAAATATGTAAGCATGGTCAGAAAAATATTTGCCAATATTTACAGATTTTTTTTGCTTAGGTGGCTAACAAATGTCTTCCCTTGGGAAGCACATCTATCCAGATCAATTTAACCGAGCTTTGCTCCACCTCTCCCCTGGTCTAAGCTACCTTCGAGAAGGCCAGAGATCTTTGGAGGTCTGAGAATTTATATACACAATATGCTTTTGATATGTTAAGCCCCAGAACAAGATCACTAATCTTTACCTCTTCTTCTTTGCGGATATTGCACTCTATGGGAGTCACTTTGGCAGGACTCACGGAAGCAAATCTATTATTCAGTTCTTCTGCAGCAGCTTTTAATCGGTTAAATTTACGAGAGGCAATAACAACACTGCAACCTGTAGAGACAAAATGAAACATCCTTCAGCTAACACAATTATGCTTTTTTTTACATATCTTGTAGGATGTGCATTGATTAGTCACTGACTAGAAAATACAGTGTTGAAGTTCTTGCAAGAGAGAGAAATGACTGATGTCAGGTGCTTCTTAGCAACAAGATCCCTCTGTGCCAGGAAAAGAGCAATTAAAAAAAATATCCACAAGGTTTCCTCTCCTTCCTGCAGAAGGGGAGATAGCCTGTGAGTTGCAGAGTCAGCAAAGCAGCTTTCAGACATAACTTCTGCTGCCTCTGCTCACAGCTGCCTCATTTATCAATTAAGTGATTTAAAGATGTTTCAGCAGGTCTTGATTACAAAAAAATGCTTGCTCTTAAAACCACAAAAATAATCTTCCTGTACGACTGGCTGTAATTTTGACTAGCAGGGAGCAAATGTAATGGTCTGCTTTTTAACTCTACAGAGACTGAAGGAAAGGATAATAGCCTCACAAGATTAATCCCTATCTGCAGACTACAGACGGCGGGAACAGAGTCCTCCCTGTGGCACTGCAGAATCCTAGCTGCAGAAAGGAGAGGAAAAAAAATAGGCAGGAGCTCAAGTACTCTTTTTTTTTTTCAACATTTGGAGGCAGAAAGACTCATTCTACAGAGAAAAAACAATGCAGGTGCCAAATTTAAGTCAAGCACTCATACTACAACCAGTCCAATTTCTTCTGTCACCCCAGTGGACTCAGGACAGCTTTAAGGCTTCAGCAATTGCTACTACACAGACTAAACCAAAGGATACCAAATTAATTCCTAGTGTAAATCCAGCAGGCACACAATTTCATGTAATGGATAAGCAAATTACTAGCTTCCATGCCAAGAAGGCAAGGAGGTCTTCCTCCCAGTTTGCTCCTTCCATAATCTTAGCATTTCAACACAAGTAATCCCTTCTTCATATCCGGTCTGCTGCGCATCTGCTTTAACATAAACCATCCTCAACCAGCCAAAAAAAAAAGAAAGAAAAAGTTAACATCTTGCCAGGTGTGGAGTTTTTTTGCCCCTTCTGTTGCAGAGTGGAATTTGGCCTCTCATGTGATCAAGCAAACACCAGAATCAACTAAAAATAACTAGTGGGAGGAAAGAGCAGCAAGCTGTTCATTTGACTCAAGCTGTCTCGTGAAACTATATATTAAAAAAAAAATTAAAAATAGAGGAGTCTAATTCTTCCAGAAGGAAGCGTTACAAATACATATCCTTAGGAATAGGAGCTTCACCTTTAATTGGTGGTCATCTTAAAACAACACATATAAAGACAGTAGTCTCTGAGGTCTCCTGATTGTTTTTAAATTAAGAACTCCAGTCACTTGCACAACCACCCAACTAACGCAAAGTTCATAAAATGCCACACACAATTACCAATTAACACAAAATACTGAATCACAGTAGCCAAGTTCTATTCACCAACTTAAGTGCTTATTAATACACACACTGATATAGAATAAGGTCCAGTAAAAGACTATATTTTTGCTAAATATGCTAACTGGGAGAGGGCAAGATTCTAATCACTGAGGAACGCTTGGTACCCACTGTGCAAACTGACACTACATCACTTAGTTTTCTTCACAAAGAATGACCAGACCATTTCCTGATAAGGTCAGGGAAAGGGCACAAGTTTCCAGATAAAAGGTTTAAATTTACCCAGAAGGCTTCAAAGGAGACTGGTGATAAAAACAATGTATATCATGACTGGCATTATCTGTCCCTGCTCCTATGCCTGTAGGAACCGGCGCCCCTTACCTAAAGTGCGGGGTATACATGGAAATAGCTCCCAATCATCATCTCGTCAGGAGTAACCAGCAAGTCTACAGGTAAGGAAGGTTACTCAGTCAGACTTAAGCCCTGTATAGCTCTTTCTTCATTTTTTCTCATGTGCTTTGTAGAGATTTGTTTTCTGTTGTGTTCTATTTAGGCTGTTATGGACACACTTTTGTTCTTTGTATTTTGCTTGAGAAAAACAACAAAGATCAAATTAAGCACAATTTTAAGGTAACTGGGTAACATCACCAACCAACAGCGTGACGATCCTTAAAAAGCACCTCTTTCAAGCAGCATGTAATAGCACCTGAAAAAAAAAGCGCTTCGTTCCCAGTAATACAAAGGTAACAGAACTAATCCTCCATTCAGCTCCACAAAGCAAGCGGAAAGCTGAGGCACAAAGGCCAGGAGAGGCAGAGATGGCTCCCAGAGCAGCCTTAACAAAGAAATCTCGTTACTATGCAGTGCAGTGGTGCACATTCCAACAATGCAAACCACGGGAATGTGACACCGAGAGGTGTAACGCTAGTCTTTGTATTCTGAAGGCGCTGAATGCAATCATGACAATAAACTCGAGACCCAGTCTGATGCCGATGATCCCTAGCACTGATGTTGAAATCTGCAGGAAAGGTGTTGCAAGGTGGGTGTAGGAGTCATTTCTACCTCTCCTGCCTCACATCAGAAAGTCAGGAGACTGCCTTTCACTCCAGGTTTTACCACTTCTCTGTACTCAGCGTGGAAAGAAAACCCACGCCGTGCATGATGAAGATGTTCTTCAATTTCAGGACGTTCCTGTCGCAGGCCCTGGGAGAAGCACCACGTCTCTAATATGTTACTGTGCGGACAGCAGCTCAAGGGTACTGTTCTCTGAGGCGAAAGGTTCAACAACCTCGTAAATCCTCCAGTTAAGGCAAAATGAGAACTCACTGAAGGGAGAGTATGAGAGAAAGGGTCCTGGTTTAACATAATCTGACTGACCTCTGTGTTTAAAATAGCGAGTGTTTTACGGGCCAGAGGGCCAAAAGGCACAGCCCCACATCAGCCTCACCTCGTGCCCCCTGCTATTCACCGACCCTGACACAATGTCCCACCCACGGACTCCTCACACCCCATCCCCGAGCACCGCCAGCCCCAAAACGCAGCACGGCCCGCGGGCACTCCCTGACGGCCCCCCAACACCCGCCTCGCCCCGCTGCCCCACCGGGGCTTCCTGCGGAGCCCGCCCCGCGCCCACCTAGCGCCAGCAGGTCGGCGGCGATGGCCTTGCCGATGCCGGTGCCGCCGCCGGTGACGATGGCGNCCCGGGAGGGGTCGGTGCCTCCGGTGGCGCCGCGGGGTCGCCGCTGCAGCCCCGCAGTGAGCGCCCACCTGCCCCCAGCCGCGGGCTCGCCTGCTTGCAAGGGACGGGTCGCCGTGGTTTTCTGTTCCGCTTCGGGTCACCTTCCCCGCGACGCGGGCAGGCACCCCGAGGAGCAGCGGGAGCGGAGCCCCACCGGGAGCAGCCGGTGGAATGCCCGGAGGGTGTCACGGAGCAGAGGAAGGTGCTGGTGTGCGCCTGCCACGGACCCGCGGGCAGGGAATCCTCTCTCCGGGCATGGAGTTCGTCGGGAAGAGGCTATGAAGGCTGAGGTGATAGCGTTTTCCATGTCCTCAGTAGAGTCATTTTGGGCTAAAATGCCTTTGTGGTGGTGGTGTCCGTACCCCCTCTCTCGGCCCCCTTAAAATCGCCCTAACTAAGCTCAGTATTAATTACTCAGTTGACACAAAAGACAGGCAACATTATTTTCCTTTCTATCCACAGTGAAGTGACAGAACATCTTTGTCCATTGCAGGTGATTGTAACCAGCGCTGATGTGCCCAGCAGCATGTGTGTGCATGTTCAGTGTCTTTCCAGGCATCTCCTCTGTCCTTTTCAATAGAAGAGATGTTTGAAAGTATGTCTCAATTTTGTCTTGTTATTTTTGCCGTAGGAGAGTTGGCTAATGTGAGAAGAGAGTGAGTTTTTTATTTTTTTAAAAGACATATAAGTAAAGTGGGAGAATCATTGAGTCTGTTTTGGGTTTCTCATTTGTGAAACAAATTTATTTACTTTTCCAAAAGCATGTTTTAAGGTTTAATCCTTTAAATGGGGGACAATTTTAGGATAACATCTTTATCCTGAAGTTCGGTGTGTTTCGATGGAAGCTGTATACCCTCCTTTTGCGTGTAGGGAAGGGAAGGCGTGGAGAAGTGTCCAGACTTAACCGTGTATCCAGACTCATTCAGCAAAGGGTGACAAGACAGGAGTGGATTTCTGTATGGTGGCTTAGGCCAATAAGGCAACTGTTAGACAAAATTGCCCTTTTCGGGTGGGTCAGTGTTTGCAGAATACTTCAGTGTTTTAAAGCATTCCACTTTCTGGAGGCAAAACGTGAAGCACTGTGAGTGACACTGCAAAAAAAAAATTTCCCTCCCTTTGATTATCTTTCACAATCTGAGACTTCACAGATCCCCATTAACTGTCTCTGGCTGCCCTACATATCTTAGGCAGGCCATATCAGAGCAATCGTTAATTAATCCCAGGGAGAAGCACTCATCTGTGCTAGTGAATTAGATCTTCGTATTCCAACCTGCCTGCCATCCCAACTGAACTGCATGGCTCCAAGGAAAATCTAGTGGGCCTTTCTACTCATGTGACCTCCTTGACTTCAGTGTTCTTCCTGGAGAGCACTATCAAATAATTTTTCTTCCCTATCAGGGTATATTGCTTGGTTTCTGGAATTTCTCAATAGCCGCAGAAATGCCATAAATAAGGGGCTGAACACATGAGTTAAGGTTCTGTGAGTGATGGGTGGGAGGAGAAAGGGGAAAGGCATAAAGACTGTAGAGGAAGGAGGAGGGAAAAGGAGACATCCATTCCTTGGCATTCAGTGGAAGGTAGCCCCTTCTGGTACAAAATGTATCCACAAAGAATAGAGCTGGGATAACCAATGCTTACGGACGTTTTCAGCAAGGCAGTGGCTTCTGTCCACTGTTGTGTGCATTGCCTGTGGGCCAAGGATTCAAACTGTACCTTTGTGTGAATTGATTTGACCTCAGTGGTTGAAATTCAAAATTATTTAAGCTGAAAGGAAGAAAATCTTATTAACTAAAATAAATTTTAATCTCCTCACATGCTTGTACTTTCTTAATCACAAAGGAATGTTACTTTTCTCTTATTGGTAGATTAAAATGTCGGTCTGTCACTACACACAGATATAGTGGTAAATTCAGTAAGCATAAGGCTTTTACATATTGATGTTACTCCATAAACTTAATGTTAAGATTCTGAATTTTTATGTGTTAGAAAATAGCATCTGATTAGACAGCTTATTTTTTATTTATTTTTTCAGTATGTGTCAGCTTGTATTTGGAAGAAAATAAATCTACATTTAAAGCCTTGGAGTCTTAATTTTTGTTTTTTGAAGTTAAACATCTGAATTTTTTTGCCTTGGTATAACTATCACTTAGAACATCAACCATTCAAAAGTCAAAATGACAAAAAAAGAATTCATCGGTAGTTTTTTCCAGTTGTCAGCTCCTTTGGAGTTGTGGGATTAGCATATGTCATTCTTGAACATCTACTTTTTTATTTACATATTGAAGAGGAAAAACTAGATTTCCTGTTTTTACAACTCCCAGATTGTGTCTTGGATTCGAATGAAGTAGTTCAATTTATTGAGATGAATAGGAAACTCTGCATTTTCAGAAAAGGCTACTTTTGTCCAAGGCTGACGTTGTGCTTTGCCAGCCTGTGGCTCAGCTATTCAGCTGATGACACCTGCCAGTCCAGCATGCTGCCATGCTTTAAAAATCCTGGCACTGATATGTACTGCCTTGAGAATTCCTTATGGCATGTTATCCTTCAGGGTGTCTGTGCCCTCCCATAGCTCAGAATCCACGTTGGCAAGGGGGAAGGTCTCAAGAGTAGTTAAGTACCAACCTGATGTGAAAAAGAGATGGCTCCAAACAGGTGAGAAACCTCCACAGGATCCAAAGCCTGTGAGAGGTATCCTGGGGTCCGCAGTCTCACAAGGACGTGAGAGCAGAGGAGACTTAATAAAAACCATCTTATTGCCAGAAATAAAACTTTAAGGTTAGTTTTTCACAGAGGATTTCTGCTAGTTAGCCTTCAGAAAAATGCAGGCTTGCACTCCAGTAGGCTCTGCTTTCCCAGACCCCCTTCTTATGGATGCTCCAGGTTCGTATCTTTCTTCTCCTGGGATACCAAACCATACAAAGTGTAACAACAATAATTTCTTCCCTCTCCATACCTATTACAATAAATGCTTGGATTGAGCCAAAAGCAAATGAAAGCTGGTGTGTGCTGATGTTCAGGCTTTCTGGACAATTCATCTTTTTAGGGACTTTCTCTCTGGAAAGGCACTTTACTCTCATCCATATCTTGGGGGATTTCAGTCTAATTAGAATATAATCAGGATTTTACAATCTTTTATTGTTATCCCTAGGAATTTCATTCCAGTGATTAAAAAAAAAAATGCAGGAGATACCAAGACAGACATCCCACCCAAAGCAGAGTTCGTGGTGGTGCAAGATATAGAATATCAGCATCAAACAGTTTGAAACAGATACCTAGATAGATTTTCTAACAATCACACACCCTGCTAATACCATACTAATGATACTGAAACATTCACTTGTGTGCAATTCAAAGTGCTGCATTTTTAATATCCTGGCATCACGGGTCTCTATCTGCACTTGTATCCAATCACAACTCCCCTGAGCCAAGTAATTCCTGCTGCTGGAGATACCGTCTAAATATCTTAGATTATATTTACTGTGCAATGCATTAAACAATCCTGAATCACTCCCAGGGGAATATTCCAGTTCTTTCTGTGTGCAGTTGTGCTCTCCAGCAAGTCCTGGGATGCAGCCAGGTTACTCAAAGAAAGCTCTGATTTGAAGCCCGCAAATATCTTGCTCAAAGAAGAACCACAGGATGTATGTAGTTTGTCATTGGTATTTTTCAGATAATGCTTTCCAGACTGGATTTACAATTGACTGTATTTTCCATTAGGCTATATGGCTGCAACTGCTTCCTCTCAAATTGCAGGTATTTCAATGTATGGTTGCTCCTCATATTGTCAGAGTAAAGCACTGGGGTGCTTGATCTTGCCAGCACAGAGCAGGGCAGGAAAGGGGACTGATACTGAGATGGTCAGGGATCTTCTGAGTAGGAAGGAAGGAAAAAGAGCCTGAGGTGCGAACCAGAGTCCTTATTTCTAGTTATTGTAAAGGTCAGAAAAGAGTCCAGCATGCTCTCCTCCTCTGGAGAGCACCGTGTGATGGAGGTCTTGGAGCCTGTCACTGGCATCCCCTGCCAGCCAGGTCTGTAGCAGAAGTCCTGTGTTAGCACAGGTGCTTCACTCCCACCACTGGTGTTTCATGGCTTTGGAGCAACTCCCAGTGTTTCTTACTTCCAGATGTGTGTGTATATGCTGTGTAAGAGGTGTTTTCTCTGCATTCTAGTGTGGGGTGAGGGCTCACTCGCTTGTTACTGTTTTCTAGGCATCTGCTTGGATGCCTGGAGGGCAGGAGACACAGCTCTGGTTGGGGTATGCAGCCAGTTCCCAGTGCATCTTCCAATCCAACCAAGGACAAGTTGGGTCTTTCACCAATAAAAATAGATGCTACGCTTGATCCCAGCCTAAAGGCACTGCTGTGGAGGCAGGATGTTTGACTAAAGTTGGTGGGATTGACTTTGTTCAGCTGTTCCTGGGGTACAGTGTAATCCAGCAGTGACCTGGGGGATGGGGTAAGTATTGCAATGAGCACCTGCTGTTTCGAGGTGCAGGATGGCCTGTTTTGGCAAATCCAGAAGTGAGGGGTAGAGCAGGGGAACAGAGAAAGTGTGTCTCCACTTTAAGGTTGAAATCTTCTTTTTCCTACAAGATTCAGGGACTTTGGTTGAGTTTATTCAAGACTCATGTCTAAATGCATGGTTTGCTTTGAAGATTTTAAACCTTTCATTTCCAAGTCAGGCTCCTTTTAAAGCCCTGGTTCTCTTTAAAGGCTAATGTGCACATGCCATTCCTTGACATTTTTAGCATAGTATAATAAACATGAAGAAACAGATATCATCCATGTGGAGGTAGTGGGAAGCTTTGTGTCTTTTATCTCAATTTCTCTTTCTTCTAGCACTCTGTTCAAATAAGTGGGAAGACAAGGGCAAGATAGCACATGAGGCTTTTGCTCCAAAAAAGGTAGACCAGTACACTTCAAAAAAGGTAGACCACCTGGGGGATTTTTAAAAAGTTGGTATGCAAGAAAACTGATTGAGCATTCCATTTAATATAAAATAAAAATGTTCAGCTATTCTTGTATGTTGTCCTCCAGTCTTCAGTAATAAGTGATCTACACAGCAGTTATTGTTCTGTGATATTTGGAAAAGTTATGGAACAGCAAAGGAAAAAAGAAAGAACTGATTCATAAAAGAGATACTCTGTAAAATGTCCTTGACTTTAAAAAAAATCCTCGGAAAAAGTAATTCAGAACAATATAGTGATACTGTGGAATGCATTTCTCCACTCCTTTTTTTCGGTGCTTTGTCTGTATCTGAAGATTGCTGTCAGCGAGCGTTTGGGTGTCTTGTGGAAGGAGAGCAAGGGTTCTGAGCCACCCAGCATGGCCCCGGGAGCCAGGAAGCCCTTAACCCACACCCAAGCAAGTCCGGTCTTGCTGCAGCTCCAGTGATGGTCACCAGCTGAGCTGGCCACAGCAGGTTTGGCTCATGGTGTGGTGCGGTGCTGGCACTAATGGCACCTGCCAACAGGCAGGAGCCCTGTGCCTGTGATAAACTGGAGGGACTGGGCAAACTTGGGTCTGTCAGTGCTTGCCCGCAGAAATCATGTTGCTTGCCCACGCCTCCCTTTGCTCTTAGCTTGAGCTTTTAGCACCCTCTGCTCCTGAGGGGAAGGCATGGAGCATGGGGGGCTCCATTAGCAAATGCTTCTGAAGTTTTTGGTGACTTGAGTCATCTTACTGTGTTATCCCCTCTGCTTGGGTGCTCAGTGCCGTCCTCTGCTTTTGGCAGTCCAGCTTGAAGTCTGCTCCTGCTTGGAGGCATGCTCAGAGCATGGTCATTTTTCTTGTTTCTCTTTCCAAGAAATGAAAGTGGATTAAGCAGGGAAGGAAAGATGGGTGTGAACTTTGAACTTTGCTGTTTGCTTTCTTTTACCTTGCTGGGGTGGCAGAGGTAGATGTTTCCCTTTGCGTCTCTTGCTGTTGTTATACAGACACTTAATTCAGTCTGAAATCAGCCACTGCCAGGAGGGGTAGTTTTTCCCTCCTTCCTTAGACATTCCTTCCTGTAGAAGGAGCTGCTTGGTGAAGAATCCCTAAGGCTAAAAATAACATTATTTTCAGTGAGATAAATCCCCCTGTCAAGCTCACCACAAGCTGCACAGACCCTGGTACTGATAGGGAGGAGCAGTTCTTGCCTCACCTTCTAATATGTCATTCATCACAGCCTTGAGTATTTGCTAGATTCAAGTAAGTGTGCAATCTAGTTTGAGCTATTTCACCATGAAATAAAGAGGAGACAGACATCCTCTGTTTTAGCAGGCGAGGATGCGTATGTGAAAGATATTGTGGAGTCATTTAGGTATTTAAAACAGATGCAAAGCTGTGGAGGGAGCCCTACCATTTGGCCCTTTTCCTAGATAATGTATGAATTAAATGTGCTTTCTTATATATGTCTTGTCACATGTTTTTCTCTGGCCTGGGGGCTTTGTGTTCTGCATTAGACCAATGCATTTCATCATAACGCAGCTGGCTGGTGACAGACAGATCTGGCCTGAACAGCTGGATGCATCTAATAACACCTATTTTTCATGTGTACAGTCTGCCAGCAAATAACCGCTTTAAAAATACTAGGGATTGGAAAAGATCCTTTGGGTAACACGCATGCCCAAAATCACACACATGCACATGCACAAAATCAGAGGTGGGGTTGAGTGGAGATGGGATTGGGGATGCAGAGGCTGTGGAGTAAAAGCAGCAAGCAAAGGAAGATCTGTGGCTGGGAAGCTCTCTCAAGGTGTGTCTCTGGGGTAAATTTCCCTTCATCTCTTCCCCATCCTGCATAAATCACAGTGCTTCTAAAGCACAGGTTGTTTTTTTGTTTCTGCAGACAACCCCTGCATGATGGGAGTGAAGACACAGTGCCAGTTCTTCTTATGTGTTGGACATTTTATGTGACTATAAAAATAAAAATTTATGCTCCTTGCTGCTTACCGTCTACATTTTTTCCTCTCATGTCTGCTCTGAGCAGTCATAAAAAGGTTACTTGTGCTGTAGCAGGGATTTAAGATCAAGGATTTTATTAGCTTGCAGGAAGGTTCTTCCTTCCCGTCTGCATTCAAACCAGATAATTTCTCTTCTGTTAGCAGCTGGATCGAACCCTGAAAACCAATGGAAGAAGCTTCCTTTGACCTAAATGGTGCAAGGCCAAGCTTTTAGGCTCCTGTTTTGTGTGTCAAAAACTATTACTGTCACAGGAAGCATAAGCAGCCGTAGCTTTCCTGCATAGTAACAGAAGACTGTGCTTCTAAAAATTACTCTACAGAGTGTTTTTGCAGAGCCGCCTCCCCAGGGTTCTCCATCTGTTTTCATATGGAGATTAATAACAAATTGTTTGGCTAATAAACTGCTCCTTGCTATCTCTGAAATATGACCATTTCTTTTCCTTCCCTCCCACAGATAGTTCTTAGATTCCTGTCTGCCCCTGTGCTCCCATGTGGGAGACATCACTAGTATGAGATGCACAGCAATTGTTAATGTTTCAGCTCCACAGCAAGGCTTTTAAGGGGTGAAGATTTTGGTGCGTGGCTGAAGGAACTGGTGCTGTGGGCAGCTGTGTAGTGCTGAGGGCTGGCCTTGTTCTTAGAAGTTGTAAAGAAAAGGAAGAGAGAAATATTAAGCTCTGTGTACACTAGTGTGATTTCTGCAAGAGCCCATTTCTTGTTTGCAACTACAGAGAAAATATTCCCAGGAAAAACAGGACTGAGGCTTCAACTTGTGCAACTCAGCAGCACTGCTGTGGGATGTGGGGCTGATGGTGGTATTTTGAAGTGCTGTGTTCAGAAGTTCTGGACCAGCTGGCAGGGGGTATTCCAGCTGCTTCACTGGGAAACAGATGAGAAAAAAATAAACATGTCCTGTGAGAGCAGGCATAAGATCAGGAGGGATCTTTGTGATCTTCAATCTGACTGCTCCGTAGTGCAAACCCGACGACTTCTCTTCTGGTCAAGTACAGGTGACCAAAATTCTGCCCAGATAGCCAGTCCAGATTTGGAAGTTTCCAGTGATGGTGTATCATGCAGTGATGTATACCAAGGGACACCCACCCACTTTGTTAAAACACCTACCTAACATCTGCCCTGCATTTGTGTTTTATCTTGCTGCATCCTCCTCTGCTGGATCATGAGGATCTCCTTCATGCTTTTGGTTTTGATATAGACAGACATCAGATTTTACCTTCTTGTGCCTTAAACAGAATCATCTGGGCTCCTTCACTTCCTTATCCCAAGGGCTTTGACTCGGCCACAGCAGCAGTGCTTCTTAGGGGCTTGTCCCCCATTGCCCATTCCCTCTCCTTTTGTCAGCAGGAGAAGAAACTGAGCTGCCACTCTCAGATTACCCTGCTGTGGAGGTGTTTCTAGTCCTGGTGGAAACTCACAGTGGCGGTAGCTGCTATAGTGGGGTGGCAACATCAGACAAAGCAAAATAACTCGGGGATCATAGGCATGTTCTGGTCATTAATCAGCATTCTGCCAGACTGGTGAGCACAAGAACAGGACGCAGATTGCCAGTGCCTATCTGTGAGAGATTCAAAAAGATTACCTTGCTCCTTGCATAGTCAAGCCAAGTCCTTTGGCCTTTGGCCACTGAGAACTGACATTAGCTTATCATCCACTGTGAGCTTAAGCAAGGCCACAGCTGGATCAACTTTAAGAAAAAATAAAAAGCCCAGCTACAAATCTCTGCTTGTAGCTTTGTGTTATTTTTAAATGTTACTTGCAAGTCATCCCCTTCTCAAGTCAGTAGGGACTGAACATGGAACTACAGCCAGGAACTTTGGAAATCTAATCAACTTCTGTGTCTCCAGACTTTTAGTAGATTATTCCAGAAGTGATGCTTTTGGTTACTCTGTTTCCAGGCCTGTTTTCCTCACTTTTGGAAGCAGAATCTCACTGTTGTCTCAGGGGCTCATTAGGCTCAATCAGGTAATTTCAGGGTTTTATAGATGCAAAACATGAAATTTTACAGCTGATTTTCAGAGAAAAATGTTAGAGCCTATTGTACCTCCTGAATAAATTTCCTACAAAGAGTGAATTTATTCCACAGCATAAATTCATTCCATTTACCCCTAAAGGCATTTTTTTAAAAAAACAACAAACAAAAGCTTATGTGAATTTCTGTTTTCCAGTATGCCTGCTAATTTAGGCATACATTTTTTATGGCAGGTGAGATGGCAATCTAAACAGACTCTTCCCAGCCACACTGCAAAGCTAAACAAAATATTCTCTGCCTAGTGATATAGAAGTGGTCTGGCTTCTGGGGGTATGCTGAATCTTGAGGCTTTTTAAAGTCCATTTTATGTGTCTTCTGATCACCAGGGAGGATTTATTTTCTATAATGCACAAAAATAATCTGAATTGTTGAATTCTTCAAGGCTTCATAGAGCCAGCTGGGGACAGTCTTAGGTGTTAAAGTGATACAATTAAAAGTTTTGTGTGGGTGTGGTGTATGTAAGTGTGAGTGTACGAGGCATAAATAGTTGATCTAAAGTTCTGCACAGAATTTCAAAACAGACCAGCAAAATCTTAGATCTGTGGGAAGACCAGGACCATACTGCCAAATTTTAAAATGCTCAACTTTTTTCTATCATCCATTCAAGTAAAACCATTTCTCCAGCATTGTGTGGGCTATAAACTACGATACCTGTGTTTCTTAGTTTCCTGTTAAAGGAAAGACTTCGTTACTAGGTAGAAGCTTAATTATTGGTCAGATGCATTCTTTTAAATACAAATGTTCATGTAAATGTTTAACAGAGCTCTTCAGAGCTGTTAAAATGTTATTCATTGTATTCAGATTTGTACCTAAATGCTTCATGAATACTTGGCACAGTCAGTTTTTTAAATGTTTGAAATCTGAGAACCAATAATCCTTCTTCCATATTCATGGAGCAGGATTTGTCTGCCTCGATGCATGTTTAATTATGTGTTTTTTACTTAGGCAGCTTTCCTGTAGATGACAGTTTCACTTGATATTGCTGTTAACTTTGCTTGAATAAGGAGCAAAAAATTGAGTCTTTATATTTGTTACAAAGAATTGTGAAGAGTTGTGTTGTTTTTTCTGTGCAATCAGAAGAATTTGCTGTGGTTCCCATTTCCCTCTCCTGCAAACTCATCTTAATAATAATTTTGCTTTAAATCCACCGCATATACTGTATTTTTAAAGTATGGCAACACTACATATTACTAAATTGTTAAGGTTTGAAACATCAGTCATGTTGACATAATTTGATTAATTTTTGTAATATCCTTGCAAAGGGGAGTAAATCATTAGGCACTCAAAATGAGAAAGGCTGGCACCAATATAGCTGTTGTAACACTGGACAAGCACAGTGTTCCTGTTGCAGTTGTCTCTAGGCCAGTACCTTAAAGCAGTCAACTTCTTTTTTATCTATGGTTTCAATCCTTATTCTGATGCATTTGGGCCAAAACTATTGTCTTCTGATTGTTTCCAACATTGCAGAGGAATGTTAAAGTCATCCAGTAAGCTGGCCATGTTTAATCACTTCTTATAAATGTTAATACTCTTTCCAGTATCTTTGGATTGTTATAGTGAAAACTGCACCCTAAGAATCAAGATAGATTAGATGCCACAAAATATGTATCCATGTAAGAGAACTGGTGTTCAGGACAGTTATATGGATCTTTAGATGGCATTTAAACCAGTTGGAAGTAACCCTTTTCAGGAAAATTCTGTCAATCTTTTCTGCTTGGTAAGAAAAAGACACTTTTTCAGTCTTCTCTCTCATTTTAGGCTGGGAATGGAGTGCATAGTTTGGATACCAGCAGTGGGACATCTTACCAGAACAAAGCATCCATGGACCATTGTCTAATCAATGACTTCTAAGTGCAGGATTGGTGCTGTTGGATTGGAAACAGGTGCTACAAGATGCCAGGTGAGGTGACTGAGAGCAGCAGCGGGATGGAGGAGACTGTGCAGAAAGACAGCAAGTCTGGAGGCCAGAGCCCTCGCTGTGGCACAATGAGAAGGGCTGTGGCAACCACTGTCACCTTTGATGGGGAAGCCACTATGGACCGGAGGAAAAAGAAGAAGAAGGAGTCCCGTCCCGAGTCAATAATAGTGTATCGGTCTGAGAATGACAATAAGGTGGAAGAAGAACAGGTGGATGAAGAAGGAGGGGAGAGGAGCTCTGAGGAAGGCTCCAAGTTCCTGGGTCAGTCTATGACAGATGGTATGTATTCCTGAGAACACTCACTTCCCATAAGCTTTTTTGATGCCATCATGCTCTAAGGTCAAATGGAAGTGACTGTGGGACCAATCCTCTCCAAGACTGCAGGCAAGGAGAGCTTGAGTTCATACATGAAAATGCTCTGTAACAGAAAGCATTACAGGCTGATTTGGGATGTCTCCTGCAGTTCTTTGCAAAGTTTGGTTGTTGCTACAGTCTCGGTTTTAAATGTATGTGCTGGTTGGGGTTGATGTCCTGGTTGCAATGCTATGCATGCATTAAGCCAATGATGTCATTCTAAGCCGTGATCAAGCCACTGTCCATGCCTGAACAACTGCCTGTTAAGTGACAGGATGGAAGCAGATGGAGTTAGTGGCTCTACCTGTGATAGGGAATTCAACTCATTATCTAGGATTTGCTGTTGCCTTCTGTTTGCATACACTCAGCATGGCTTCCCCTTGAAGGGTGATTATTTGGCAAGGTCATCATGGGGCATCTTGGAGTCTTTCACTTCTGCTATCTGTCCTCGGTACCCTTGCAGGGAAGAAGTGTGGAAGGCAGGTCCTGTGGCTAAATACTCTTGTGAGTCAGCAGTGCAGGCTGAGAGGGGCTTAAATGTGAATGCGTGCTCCTGGTCCATCAGATATACTAGATTCCCCCATGATCCCAAACCCTATCCTCATTACTTACCTGCTGCCTTCCTACTTTTGTGGAGCACTTCAAGCTGCTCAGCCCCTTTTTAAGAGTTTCTGAAGACCTCCTTCCAAGCTAGTCAGAATTAAGACCAGGAGGAAATATACTGTAGCCCCATGGAGGAGTTTATGGCCAGTACCAGTGCATGGACCATCCTATACCAATGTCACTTGAAAACTAAGGCAGTCCCTTCATAGCTTTAACACATATACCGGTACTGTCTGCTTTGGTGCCACTACCGATCTCTTAAAATCCAAATATAATTTTATGACAGTTAAGTTTTTCTAAACTTCAAAAATTAATTTGGATTGAGATACAGTGCAAATGTAAAGTGAAATATTAACTATTCAGGTGTAATTCCATGTGTGGATGTGCTTATTCCAAAACAAGAGTCACAGTGATATTCATCTAATTAATCTCAAGTGTCCATGCTGTTCAGGAATAAATCCATGAAGGAAACAGAGAAAACAGGCATGCCATTTTCAATTGAGTTACTCTCTCATCTCATTGTCAAATACCCTTGGAGCACTTTCCCTTCACATATTGTCTCTAGTGGAGATGCTGGGGTCTTCTCCCTTGTGATTTCTATAACCTAGAATTCCTGTCTTTTTCCTCATTAGCTCCTCTTCCATTTTCTTCTGTGGTAATTTTCTTTATACTTCATTCTTGTCTTCCACCTTTTAAAATTTGATTTTAACTATAGCTCCATATGCATTATCTAATTGTCTTTGGGGTCTTTGAGGATTTACACAAAATACTTCGTACAGAAAATAAATCTGATATAGATGAGTTTATCTGTGTTGTAGGTGTCTGGAGCATGCCTTTAGACAGCCGATATGTCACCTTGACTGGAACAATCACCAGGGGAAAGAAGAAGGGTCAGATGGTGGACATCCACGTCACGCTAACAGAAAAAGAGCTGCAGGAACTGGCTAAGTCAAAGGAACCTCCTAAAGAGGATGTACCTGAGAAGAAGAAGAAATGTGATGTTGGGTTGGACAGAGGACCCCACATCGTCCTCTGGACCATCATCTGCCTCCCCATCATTTTTGTAGTGTCCTTCGTGGTTTCATTCTACTATGGAACCATTACATGGTACAACATCTTCTTGGTGTACAATGAAGAGAGGACCTTCTGGCACAAAATCACCTTTTGTCCCTTTTTGATTATCTTCTACCCAATTATAATTATGGTTCTTTCTTTCTCCCTAGGCCTGTATTCAGCTGTAGCCCAGGTAGCATGGTCCTTTGGGTACTGGTGGCACGCTGTCAGGGATATGGAGAAGGGGTTCTGTGGCTGGCTCTGCAGCAAGCTGGGCTTGGAAGATTGTTCTCCGTACAGCATTGTCGAGCTGCTTGATTCTGACAATATCTCAGGTAGTCTTTCTGGCAAGAGCTCTGCACAGGGGGTTGAGACCTCAGCAGTCTGAGCCTTTGTCCTGGATGACTATTTTGGTCATATGCGAGTGTTCTCACCTAGAAAATAACACACTGATTTTTTTTTTTAAATATACATATATATTTAAACACAAACTTAATGAAGAAAATATTGGGCTGAGAGTCCTCTTTAAATGTCACAGAATTCAAGAATGCTAGCTTCACATGCTCTGGGTGGGGAGGTGCATGGCTTTCCAAGGATTTGTCATGTCTTGTAGCTAATTACAGCTTCTGGGAATGGTCAGAAAATCCAGGTCTGCAGGGCTCTGGCTGTTTCTGGAGTGGCAGAGATATAGTATGAAAAGTCTACTTCTGTCCAGGTAGACTTTACTTTTCAGAAATAGGACATAGCAGTCACCTATGACACAGTGAAAAGAAGTCTCTGCTCGGGGGATGAACTTTAAGAGATAAGAACCCATTCAGACATGAAGGTTAAATTGCAAAATGTGGGATGTTCCTGCAGTTTTCCTAGAAAGGGTCCTTTCCCAGTCCTTCCAACAAGAGCAGCTAACTTAGGCAGGCTGACTGCTTAGACACTGTCAGAGTCCAGTGTCACAGGCCACTGGCGTAGTGGGAGAGGACAGCAGAGCTGCCAACAAAGGCATGAGTTCTACACTCACCTGAAACACCCCATCACACAATGGAAGAGCAGGGCTTGCTTTGTAATGTGGTGTGTGGGGACCTGATGGGGCTGTCACCAAGAACTCTCAAGTGGCTGCAGATGCTCAGATAGGTGCTTGGAACACACCTGCAGCGGATCTCTTGATATGTGCACTGCTAGGGAGGAAGGAGCTACAGGAGTCATACACAGTGTGCAGTGCAAACAGTTGCACTATAGGGAGGAAAAACCTGCTCTAAGGAGGTGCCTGCCCCTGAGGAAGGGACAATCCATTTGCATCTCACTGCAATGCAGGTGTGGACTTGCAGCACCTGGATTTAGGGAGGGGGAGTTGAAGGTACTTGGGATAGGAAGGTCTCTGAAACAAGTCATTCCGGTTTTCAAGTTGCTCTTATGGAAGAGCTGTTTGGTCTCCCCTTTCGGAATGGGGGAGTCCAGGAGTTTATGTCTATCCGTGCCTCACCTCTGGAAATCTGTGTCACCTTCCCCACCTCATCCCTCTTCCTGTTTAATTACATGGAAAAGCAATGGATCATACATCCTCCTCCCCTCATGTCTCATTTTCATAATGGGTTTCCCTCCTTTTTGTATTTTTCATGGCATCATAGTGGGCTCCCTGACCAGGCTGAAGTGGCCACCATAGGCTGGAGAAATTTTAATTATCTCTTTAAAAAACAACTATCAGAAAAGTTATTTTTTCTCCATCAACTGTTGCAGTTTTGGCCTAAGAAGGAGATGAGCAAAATAAAAGAGAGGTATAGCAGATTCTAATGGGGGCTGAGTTACACATCTGAAACATGGTTAATTTTCTCAGTGCTCCAGTTCAGGTGATGCTGCTGGAAAGTCTGTCTGAGCTCCAAGCCAGAGGAGCCCACCATTTGCATGCATGTAGGTAGGTAAGTCGTGGTGTGCAGTCTGTCAGCTGCACAGTCACTCCTGTCTGTGTAGGTGTCTCACTTCCCCAGTTTCCCGATAGGGGGGAACTGCTCTAGTTTTAGGATGGTAAAAAGAAGCATTCAGAAGCTGGATTTCAAAACTAATGCTTTGTGTTGCATTTTAAGGTTGAGCTCAAGACTACACTGACTGTCCTGGTTAGAACATCTGGGAACTGGTGATGTGTAAACAAGTCCATCTGATCTCTAGCCCTGATGCTGAGAAATAAGTAGTTCCTGCTGCATCCTTGATCCCTGAGAGCTCAAAGGAGCCTCTTATCATTGGCTGAAGGCTTAACAGAGAATAATGCACAAGCCAAATATCAAGAGCAGTCTTGGCCCCACACTTAACTGAGAAAGTGGAGGTGCTCCCTGGGCACAGGTCCAGCCAGGCTGTGTTTGTTGCTTCCTACTTTCTGTTTTAACTGATGAAATCTTTCAAGGCAATTACCAACTTCCAGTTAAAAAAAAAAAAAAAAAATAGACCCCAACCTGTGAGACAATGTCAGGTAGTTTAGTGGGATTCAAAGAGACTGACATATGCCTGGGACTGGTTCAAGCAGTGAAATGCTTTTCACAGGGCTGTTCCAATTGGGCAGGCTGATATGCCTCTGAATTAATGGAGATGCTGAGGATCAGCCATGCCAGTGCTGGCAGTCTGTAGTGACCCAGTGCAGCCACTCTGCTTAATAGTGCTCCACATGGAAATTGCAGGCTCCCACATGGCTGGAGGGTGGGAATAAGTGATGCTTAACAAGCATTAAGGAAAAGGAAGGTCCACTGGCAAGTGTTCTCACGCTTTGCCTAAAGGGACACTGCTGGCATGAAAGGGGTGGATTGTGTATCTTGGCCCCAAGATGCAGCAAACACGTTTGGGGAAGGGATGGCTGGCAAGTGTGCATTGCTGCAGAGGGAGAAAACCCAATTCAGCTGTCACTGCCAAACAGCAGCTGTTCAAGGCTCGACGAAAGGCTGGGGTCAGTAGCACAAAGAGCCTTCAGCTTACAGAGGGCTTGAATGATAAATACTAGCTCATTACAGAATACATCCATGTGAGATGTCTGCTGAGCTGCAGGATTTGCTTTCAGGATTGCTAACAGCCCACTGGAGTGGAGACAAAACCAAATCTGTGCCTCTTACTGCTATGTAGACACAAAGGAGCGTCAGAGGAGTCAGAGTACCCTCCCTCTGCAGTGGCAGCTGTGCTTCTGGGTTTGGAGGTCACATTTTGGGAGATATACTAGGACAATCCATCATGTGTTTTCTACTTCTTTACACTTAACTAAGCTTGCCTTGGCTCCTGCTAAATTCAAGGGCGTTCTGTCATTGATTTTGGTGGGGGCTATTTTAAGCTTGGGGTTAGTTCTGGTGCTATTTGTAAAAGTTTAATTCAGACTTTTCTCTAAACAACTCTGGATAGCTTTCTCTCTTGCCCATTATCCTCTGTAGCAGTTTACCTGTTGCAAAATATATAATCATTATCAATTGTTGTAATAGAGAAAAAGCACAAGTTCTTGTCTTGTTCTACCCCGCTTTCAGAAACTTACGAGTAATTTCTGCTTATGTGCCACTGTCAAACTGCAGAGAATTCCAGTAATTCTGATTGAGTGTGTTTCTGGCTGCTCTAGTCTGGATGGTTTTTTAAGTAAAGATACTGTGTGTTTGCTGATTGTTATTTTTAATTGCATTCCCTTTTCCCATCCTTGCTGGCCTGGGTGGAGAATAAAGATATATGTGGCTTTACAGGAGTGTTGCTCTCATGCTTCTGTTTGACTTTGTGTTCAAATCGGTGCTATGGGATGGACACGGTCATTCTATGCTGATAATTGATTAGAATTCATTGTATTTGAAGATCCACTTTTAAGTGTGTCTGAAATGGGTCTAAGTTCTACCCCTTGTTAACCAGTGCCTATCCAGAACTGTCATACATCTCTGGGTCCTGGGTTCTTTGTTTTTACTTCATAGCTCACAAATGAGAACTTTTGATTTAATTTCACTCGTTGGGTATCTGTTTAGCTTCAGCCACAAGGATCTATGGGGGGGACACACTTCTATACTGAAACAAGTACTTTTAACTCTACAAACATGGTTTGTGTGTCTGTGACTTGGAGCTGCTATTTACAGCTGTGCTGGGAAGATTCCTTACAACCCCTGGGTACTTCAGGCATGTCTCTGATAAGTCAAAGGAGAATCCACCACTACAGTTCTTCAAGGTGTCTAAATATTAAATGATACCTTTGGTTCTCTCCCACATAGTCTTATTACAGTCCTACCCTCCTGCTGGCACAGGGAAAACACTTATTTGAGATCTTCTCTCTTCTAAGAAGGAGAGATGGATCTTTGGAAAATCCAAACGAGATTCCTAGCTGAGGCCTAGCACAGCTTCAGTGTAACAGCTCTTTGAGCCAAAAAGCTACCTGCAGGTGATTCCCTCAAACTGGAAGTGCAACAGCTGGAAATAGCAGGAAGGTGCTTTTGGTTTGATGCCTACTGCAAACAAGGCCAAGGGAACAGAATTCCCTGTGTGGCAAAGGTATGTTGAGGATTTGCCACCTCCAGTGAAGAATGGAATGAAGGACACTCAGCTTCCTGGTGTGACAGGGTGAGATGGAGGTAGTGGACCCAGAGAATTAGCTCATTAGCCTTTGCAGTTCTCACTTCTGAGGTGCAAGGTAATCATTTTGCAAGATAATGGTTAACAGTGTGAGAGACTCCTATTGAAGACCTTTGCACCAGGCAAAACACACCTGTATGACTGCAGCATGTATCTCACCAGGGGGAGAGAAGGTGCTAATTCTGCCTGCTGACTTACCCACCCCATTCAGTTTCTTTGAGGACTGAAACAATCACAGCATGGATGTGCTTTCATCCACAATACGTCCCTCGAATTCAGGCTTCTAATCCCTCCAGCCTGTGCTTTGAATCCTAAGGCCAGGATCCTGCAATTCCTTGCTAAGATTATCGGCAGAGGTTGCACCATGGATCCGTGTAACCACTCCCCACAGGTACCTTTTAGAAGCTGCAACCACTAGTTAAGAAAAGCCATTCCAATGTACTCTTGCACACTGAAGCATGCAATTACAGTAGCATTACAGAGAGAAAATAAGGATGCACAGCCCACAGTTCTGCACTGTGATGGACACAATTTTGCTCAAAATTTATGCAACCCCTTTTTGTCCCAGGCAGGGAATTATCTGTGGGATCAGTGCCCTTCCTGCTTCTTTCCAAACACTTGGCAATGTGAGGCAATTATTATGTATTAATTATGTATTAATGTGTTTTCATTTCTAGATTAGACCATGCACATTTATTCCCTGAATGGAAAAGGGAACTCACAAAAAAAAAAAGAGAGAGAGGTTGAATCAAACTCAGGAGGCTAATCCACTTGGAAACACAACTTTTCAATTAATTTGGTGAATAAGAAGGGACATTGTATTTGCTTGTCTTAACTACTAAAGCACGATTTCTCTTCCAATAGGCAGCCACTTAATGATGAGGGAGGGCTTGTGGTTGTGTGTTAGGTCCAGGTGAATTACCAGGGGGTTCAGAAAGCCCCCTAAGCATCCTTTCACATAACAGGTGAAGTGTGATTGCATGCAAACAAGCAGTCCAGAGAAACAAGGCTTGAGAGTCTCTCATGTATCCCCCTTGGTCACCCAGTTCCATTTAACTTTCAGTTCTCCTAATTTCATGTCATTACACGGTAGCTGAAGTCTGTCAGAATGCATTGAAATACAGAGAATGCCTGAGTCAGGCCAACAATGCATTTTTCCCTGTGTTAAAAAAATGCCCTTGCTTTTAGTGTGCTAAAACATAAAACCTTACTCCCAGAGTACAGCAGCTAAAATCTATTGTGGTTTGTATCCATTGAAATTAGACATGCCATGGATGAATTTGACCTGGAGCCCCTTAAAAAACACATCTTAGATGTGATCTCCATGTTTTAGGGCTCCTTTCCTCAGCCATTTCTTCCAGGTGGAAACTTAGTTTCACAAGGTAAAAAAAGGATAACTACTGATTTTGATAGTATGTTCTGCCTGCAAATAGGATAAATCCCCGACCTCCCAGACAACATGTTCCCCCAGAGCTTGGTTTATTACAAGTTCCCCCATCACTAATGTGCATTAAGACCAATATATTTGAAGGTGCCTTTGACTATCGTCGTATATACACCAAATTCTCTCTGCTCCTACAGTGATAAGGTAAGAGAATCATTTATTTCTACTACAAAATACCAGAAAACCAGCTCATTAGGATATAATACAAATAAAGCTTAATTAATCTAGCCTGATTATCTGAATAACCTGCAGTTGTGATCTGAACACCCCAAATATCATATATAAACTGAATGGCTTTTACAGTGTCAGTGCTGGGCATGAATCCAACAGCTCCTGGGGTAGTCAGCCTAGGGAAAGCATGCCTTTTATTCGGTCTTTCTTTCTAAAATACATTACTTGTCCTGAAGTATGGAAGTGTCAGTTTCTAATGATGTACTTAAATGTATTTGTAGTGAGATGCCCTTATAATTACAGGCAATTACTAGAATATCCTTCCATCATAATGGAGATTTTCCTTAACATTTTAACCATGTAAAAGTGGCATGCAGAATTAATAAACACAAGCAATTTTAACCTTCATTAATTTATTCAAATGAGCTCCTCTGTGACTTAAGAAAGGAGCAGAAATAATTCCTAATATCTGCGTATAGTAAAGAAAAAAGTGAAATATTTAATATAATGAGCAGTATCATCCCAGGGCACACATAGGGTCATTGCTAAATGACATCTCAGTTCTCCCCAAATATGTGTTGGTGGAGCTGCCTTCAGTGACTCACAGTGATTATAGCCCTGGCTCCTCTCTAATGCAATTAAACACTGCTGGAGTGATGGGCTCTAATAACCAAACAGGCTCCAAGGCAAAACTTTCATGGCATGGTGGTGACTTCAGCCAGCCCCATGATTACAGCAGGATTGCTCTGAGGCTCCAATTCTACCCTAAAACCGAGTCTCTTTTGATGGCTAAATTTGCCATTTATTTCAATAGAAAGTTATGAAAATTTTAATGTCTGTCTTGAATGTCTAGTACAGAAAAACTGCAGAAATCATTGTCATTTTGATGACTCCCTTCCAAGGAATTTCTGCATAAAATAACTGACAGGGAAAACTTGAAATTATTCTTCCCCTGCCTCTACATCTGACACTGTCACATATCTGCTAATGTAATGGGTTAGCATCAATTTACACAAATAGAAACCAAACCGAATCCCTTCCTTCCTCTCAAATATAAGCTTCCTCCTTCACATTTGTGCTTTGTTCCCCAAAGCTGTACAAACTGGAAACTCACAAGAATTAAAAGATTTAAAACATGATGTCACATCCTCCATGCTGCAATGCTCCATTTTCAAAGTGCAATTAAAGCCAATATTTTTCAAAAGATGAGAAATTTCATCCTTTCAGTCTGATTTCAATCTGCTTCCAGGTGCAGACAAACAGATAAAAATTTTAAATGGGATCCTCTCAGCTCAGAAAGAGCCTTGTTTGGCAGCTGAAGGCTCATCCCTTCCCACAGTTGGATGGATAAGGAACAAAATCCTGTGCTGTGAGGATTAAATTAGATTATTAGCCATGTGCGTGTGCGCATGCAAACGTGCACAATGCTGGTGGGGGCAGGATGAAACTAAAGGGGAGGATACTAAAGGCTTATCCTTGTGCATCTGCAAAGCAAATCCTTCACGCAGTGAGTTATGCCAGCCAGCCTGTCCTGAACAATCCGCTGCATGAAAGCGCTTTCCGGAGCCCCTGCCAACACAGCTGGATTGCTAATGGCTGCCGACAGAGACACTGCACAGGCAGCGGTGTGATAAAGACTGCGAAACAAAGGGCACGTGGAGAACAGGATGGATGAGATTCTCCTTCTGCGAGAACCCCATCTGAAACAGCAGCAACCACTTGCTACTTACTACCTCCTCTTGAAACACTGGCTTTAACACTGTTTCCAAACACTACTTGATACTCTTTTGCTGGGCTGTTGCTTTCCCCAAAGCAAATATACCTGACATGATCTCTCCGGTCTTCTCCAGGAACCCAAGTGCGCTGGAGTTCAGTTGAGCCCAACTATTTCTATTCGTTTGAACGAAAATCAGACCCTACACAGCAGATAGTCCTATAAAAATGTTATAAACAAATAATTTGTTGTAACAGATTTAACAACTAATCCAGAAAACTCTGCCAGAGTTGTTTCCAGTGCAGAAACAAGTCTGGGGCTTTTCAGTTACAGTGGGAAATATTTCACCTCTCGTGATACCAGGCTGAGCAGCCCTTGCATCACTGCCTCCAGAAATCCTTTGGCTAATCCACGGATTTAGAACTCGTGAAGCAATCCTAAACAGAAACACAGATTTTAGATGTAGGAAAAAAAAAAAAAATTAAATCTACCTGCCCAAAAAGTGAAATGTAAGCACATACGGTTTTTGCTGCTGTTATTGCCTAATTTCTGCCAGACCCATGTGCAGAAATTCCTCTGCAGTTCGGCAGGGCCTGCCGGGTGACGCTCCCTCCTCCCGCGGGCGGCAGAGCCTCCTCTGCCCGGTGGCTGGGATCACGTTGCCCTCCAGTGGCTGAACTGAAAAACGGAGGTAAAAGGCCCCTGCAGTATTTTTCTCTTCTGCTTTAGAAATGCATCCAGAGAGGTCTACACAACATGAAATTGCAATGGAAATTCTAAGAAGTTACGTCACGCTAATTTTTAATATATGAATATAAGGTTAATCCTTCCCTCCCTCCCTGTTCCTTGTAGGTGTGCAATCTGGAACAATCTTCATCCACAGGAGTTCATGCTACTCTTTCTCTGGCTTGCCAGGCTTACATAGCGGGGCATGGGAGAATGTTTAGTGAGAAGCAAATACAGCATTTTGGTTTGTCCTTATATTTGAAAGTGTGGTCAAACCCCATTTGCACAGATTGCGCAAAGCAATCTCTCAAAAATGCATGCCACTGTAACACATAAGTTCTTCTCAAAAATATCTTTGGTTGTTTTTTTTTTTCCAATAGCATGTGACATAAATGCCAATAAACTAATAGGTGGCAACAAAGACACAATATTTTACAAGCTACAAAAGTCTAAGAAGGCTCAGTGCCCTCTAAGATGCCTTGCAGCTGATTTGTTTTTGAACTTTTAGCATAATGAGGCATTTTCTGATTTGAAAGTGAAGCTCCATTCACGAACACCCGTAAGTGCTCAACACATACAGAGATCTGACTTATCTCAAACTGAGCACTAAGAAAACGTGATTCATATGACTAGTGCTTACTGGTGAGAAACTTGGTTCAAGTGATATGTAAATCAGATTACAAGCAACATTCTTGTAAAAAACCAGAGTTTAATTCTTAAAATTTCATTTAGTTATCATAATCATAAGAATTTCCTCTTTCACTCTGTCTCCCAATTTTTGTAACAAATGAGGCAAGAGTCTCATGACTCCTTTAGTGCACAGCCCTAACTTTATCCCAATGTGTATTAAAATAGACTATGACATTGCAGGGCAAAAAGTACCTGGTCCTGTAGTTGAACCTGTATCACAGCATAGAGAAATACTTGGTTAAGTTTGCAAAAGAAACTTTCATGTCAGAAATTCCTGTTATTTTGGAGCTGGACTTTAGTAACTTTAATGTTCTCTTCTTACAGGAAAACATATTAAATAAATAAAGAAAATGAAATTACATTATATAGACTCCTTCTGACAGTTGCATGAGATTCAGCTGGGATGAAACCTTTGGACGCACAGCATATGCTTCTGCCTTTTGAGCTAATTAAATAATTGACAGCTGTGGAAGACTGTCCACTTACAAAGGTCATCTGCAATCAGGCAGCAACACAATTAACATCAGCAGCAAGAAGTTATTAGAGATAAAACAGGAAATGTCAGAGCGTGCTTAAACAGTGGAGATGTTTTTAAATCAGCTGAGCCTGGTTAATTCTATCCAAGGCAAATATAAAACTGGCCAAAGCAAGCTTTAAGGATTTCCCTTGAAAATCATGTGTGAGATTACAAATATAGCATCTACTTTGAAAAGGGATGAGAGAGGGTAAAGATGTCAGGGAGTTATAGACTCTTTGTGTTCCAGATAGTGGAAAGTAATATAGCAAATAATTAAACTTTTAATAGGAGCTCAGAGGATAGATAATAAGTAAAAGGAAAACCAGGATAGGGGTTTAAGGACAAATGTTGTTAAATCTTTCTCCCACCTTCTTTATTTTCTTTTTTTCTTTAGTAAGGCTTTAATGCTGTTTTAAATGACATTCTCCTGTGCAGGCTGGGAAGTGTTGTGCATTTTGGTGTATGACAAAATAGCTGCAAAAGCAGGTAGAGTGATGTATCTAGAGCTGTGTCTAGTGGTTATTCCCAGGACTGGCTACCTCGGGCTGAGCACTGTCTTTTCGTGACCTGGCTAAAGGCAAAATGGTGCTTATGAAATCTGGAAATGTCACCAAAATGAGGGGGATGGCAAGCACCATGGCTGAGAAGATTAGAGCTAAACAAAATTATCATTGCAATTTCATAAAGGGATTGAAGGAGGAAAGAAACCAGGATTCAACTTGTTAGACAAATGTGCCATTCAGTTCATTGGGAACAACAAACAGCAGGTGGAAGAACTACTGGATGGGCAGCAATTCTTCAGGACAGCACATGCAGGCTACAGAAGAGTGTGATTCTCAAATGTGACTCCATGATTGTGTGGAAATGGTCAAAACCACATGGGGGAAAAGGGGCTGTAAACACAGCTGGCCTGTGATTTCCCTTTCTGTGGCACTTGATAAGGCCTCTGCTGGTGTACGATAGGCAGCGGAAGGGGAGTTTTTTCTGCCTGAGAAATGTGTAATCACTGCCTAATCCAGAGAAGGGAAGGGGCCGGGAAAGAGGAAGCTGTAAATTGGGGTGGAGGACAGTGAGGAGGAAAAGCAACAGTGACACTTGTAGAAGAGGAACTGCAAACATGGAGCCTCTGTCTCTCAACTCCATGCAGAAGGATTTGAGGAGCCATTTCTCCTCTGCAGTGGTGTGGGATTAAGAGTTCTGAGTGTTCTGCTTTGAAGTAGTTTATCAGCTGTAATCTGCCCATTTGCCACTACTCAGGAGCCCCTGAGCTGGACTGTGCCTGGCAGGACACACCCCAAGTCAATATACTCTCCTTACTCATTGCCTCTCCTTCCTATGCTTTTCTTTTGTGTTTCCAGGCAAGGCTGGACAGTGTGGTATAATCCTTGCTATTTTGCTTTCTAATTTTCCTACTGCAGTAATTTCTTTGTTTCCTAAGAAGTTCATTCCTTTGCATTGCATGAACTAAACTGAAAATGGACAGAGCAGGTAGACCAACAGATGAAAACTGTGAAATCCCCCAAAGGATTTTTTAAAAGTTATTTTTCAGTTTATTAAAGGCATGGTTTTGTAATGCGCCAAGTGTTTATGAGTCACAGAGAACAAGCCCTGTGGACCTACAGCTGAACCTCAAAGCCAAAGACCAGTTTTGCTTTAGAGAGTGGATCTTTGAGATCTTTTTCCTGCAGGTGTATTCCACAGAAACAACTGAGCAAAGACTGTGAGTTAGGCTTGCATCCCTTGGGAAGGGCCATCAGAAATCACTAAAAAGACATAATAAATACTATTGTTAGTCTGCACCACAGTTTTGGCATGTGCTTTCAAGCAGGTGCTTGGAAAGACCTCTTGGGAGAAGACGACTGTGCACTTCACAAAGCCCAACGTAGGAGGATGCTAACAGATGTGCTTCCAAGCTCTGCTTTGTTTTGGGTGCCAATTTCCCAACTACTTTGTCTTCCAGCATGCTGCCAAGCTTGTACTGGTGGAAATACAAAGCTGATTGGTGTCACAATGTGTTTGCCCCGCTTTGTTTATCTGTAGAAATTTCAGTTCATAATTCCTCAGCTTGCAGTTAGCACCCACTTTCATGTATCAACCCAGGCAAAGAATAGGTAATGATTGCAAAGTTTATTCTATTTTTCTGTAGAAAGTTCTGCTTCATGTATCCATTTCAATAAACTATGGGCTAGATCCCAGATGGCTACGGTATCCATCTTTCCACCAGGCATTTATCCAAAGTTTTACCCTGTGGGTAAAGAGGGAGAAAGGCCAAGTCATCTTGCTCCTTTTACATTGAAGCCATTTACATCTGCTCAGAGATGCCATAAGCAGCTGGGTCTCAGCTGTAACTCTCTGGGTAATACATTCCTACCTGTAAAAACCAGGGATGCCATTTTCCTCGCCGCCTTGTAAAGGCACTGAGTGAAGTTAAGCACAAGGCAGACCATTCATTTCTACTTCCCAAGAGTGTGCCTATTTAACCCAGGCTTGGTTTTTGGGGGGAACTAAGCAAAAAAGGAATGAGCAGAGCAATGAGTGAGAACCTTACTGACACTGAAGTGGGACTCACTTTGGCATGAATGAGATTACAGCTGATCACCCTGGATCCTGAGTCCTCTGAGATGTCACACATTTATTATTTATACCCAGAGACTGACATTCTATAAAACAGAAATGGACAATCAATCACAGACATTTTTTTGCAAGCTTTTACAAGCAAAGATTCTCAAATCTTCATCCAGGCTAACAAAGCCCCAGTCCCCCCAGACGGAGTTGATTAGTCAGATCTGATGATTGCCTATAAGGGAGCTCTGTTCAGACTTGCAAAGGAAAAAGGAAATGTGGATTATGGTTTGTTTCAGGAATGATTAGCCAGTTTTCCTTTGAATGGTGGAAACAGCTCTGAGGAAATCTGGAAGCATGAAGGTGCAAAGTGGAAATGTTTGGGTTTATTGTTGGTGTATTTTGCCAGAGAGCTAAAAGCCCCCATTTATGTCAGACTGAGAGCTGAAGGATACGAATATCACAGATGGAGTTTCACGGTTCTAGGTGTCTTTAGTTTTACTCAGACTTTGTAAGGAAATAGGGTGGTGGTGCCTGGGCTGGGCATACAAACCTCCTGTAATCAGAGGCTCCCAGTTCTGGCCCAAATTGGGTTTCCCTGAGTAATGTTTGCAATTACAGCTCTAGCTGCAAGAGCTTGGACCAAAGCCTGGGATTCAGCTTTCATGTCAAATCTAGGATTCAGAGAGGAGGGGTTTATGTCAATAAAACTGCTCTGTTCCAGCAGTCAGGGCTGGGGTTTTACTTTCCAACCCCAGCATAAAAATAAATGTTCATTGATCAGGATGCCTTGCAAAATGCTTTTCTGCCGGTGTGTGAAAAGCTATTGCTGATGAAACTGATGAGTTCTTGTTTCTCTGTTCTTCCCTCGTGTGTGTGCGCATCTCTTGTCTTGTGCCTAGAATTTCAGCTATGTTGGAAATCAGCTGGAGTGGGTTTTTCCTGGTCGTGAGCCCAAGGGGGGGCTTTTGGACTAAGATAACATCAGGAATAATAACAATAATAATAATAAGCAGCCTGATTTCCTTGGCTGATTAATCTGAAATATCCTTAGAGACATTCAGGAAGACAATGCAAGATTTTCTCCGGCAATAGCTGACTGGGGTTTTTTGTCTGTCGGTTTCCCCTAAAATGTTTGTCACATTGCCAAGCTGCTCTGTTCCTTTGATATGCAAAGTGCTTTGAAGAGAGAATCCCTCAATTACCAGTATTCCCAAAGCATGGCAATGTAGTAAGGAGGGAAAGGGGATTTTTGTCTTCAGACATCACTCAATATAAAAAGGAAACACTTGTGTTTGTAGGGTCGTCTTCTGGTACAAGATTTTTGAAGTGTTCGTGTGAGATTTACTCTTTTGTAGCTATACTAGTATCCCCACTTCGAGCTCCGTTTTGAGAATAATTATAGATAATATGTGGGTTTTGAGATATACCTAGAAGTGAAAGAACACTGGTAATGATATCCTCAAAGGATACAGGGAAGGTAATGCAGAACAAGAAGTACTCAGTACATGTGATCAAATACTCACGATTCTCATAAATCTCTCATGATTTAATATCCAATGGGCACTAAGATATACCTGATATAGCATCTATTTTACTTGGACTTTTTAAAATCAGCGGGTTCCAGTTTGATCAAACAGCCTGGATGCAGTGTGATTCAGAAATTCTCTCTATTGTTAAAGCTAGCATTGTGCCAATGTTTAATGAAACAATCCTGGTCCATTGGTGATTCATGGGTAGAATGCAACTTATGAAAACTTATGCTTCAGACAGCCCAAATCCCTGTCCTAGTGGTGAAGGGGAATGGCTGCTCCCCAGCAGGCTGTGTCCTGTGGGACTCTGGGGTGCTGGGAAAAGGAGGCAGGAGAGCCCTAGGGACAGGCCCTCTGGGGTGGTGTGCTGGGTTTGGCTGGGAGAGAGTTAATTTTCTTCACATCAGTTGGTATGGGGCTGTGTTTTGTGTTTGTGCTGAACACACGGTTAATAATATAGAGGTATTTTTGTTATTGCTGAGCAGGGCTTACAGAGCCAAGGCCTCTTCTGCTTTTTGTATGGCCACGTTGGCAAGAGAGTTGGGGGTGACACAGCTGGGACAGGTGACCCCAGCTGACCAAAGGGATATTCCAGACCATGTAACATCATGGTATGTAACGTGGAGAGAAGGAGGAAGGAGGGATATTTGGAGTGATGGAGTTTGTTTTCCCAAGTCACCATAACACGTGATGGGCCCCTGCTCTCCTGGAGAGGGCTGAACACCTGCCTGCCCTGGGGAAGCAGTGAATCAGTGCCTTGGTTTGCTCTGCTTGTGTGCATGGCTCTTGCTTTTCTTATTAAACTGTCTTTATCTCAACCCACGAGTTCTCCAGCTTTTCCCCTTCTGATTGTCTCTGCAATCCCGCTGGTGGGGGATGAGTGAGCGGCCGTGCGGGGCTGGGCTGATGGCCGGGGTTACAGCACGGTGGGTGAGGGATGGGGAAACCAGGAGGTTCTAGGACAGGGCAGGGCAGAAGAGCCTCTGGCACTTGCCCGGCCACGGCCTCTCCTCAGGGACCCCAGTCCACCCACCCCGGATTTGCCCTTGGCTACGCTCTGCTCGGCCTACGGCCAAAATGACAGCCACGCCCGCGAGATGGGGCACCCTGAGGGAGGGCTGGGGGGAGACCTGAGGAGAAAGATGCGGGGGCCACCCGACACCTCCCTTCCCTCTCCCATAGCCCGGCCGTACCCAGCCCAGCCTCCCCCTGCAGCCCGTCCCGACCCAGCCCGGCCCCACCGCGGGCCGCGCCAGGGCCCGGAGCGGGGCAGGGCNGAGCGGGGCAGTGCCGGGAGCGGGGCAGTGCCGGGAGCGGCCCCGCCCGAGCCCCCGCCCGCCGCTAGGCGAAGCTGCCCCCGCCGCGGAACGCGAGGCGCCGCCGCCGTGTTCCCGGAGGGACGCGGGGCGGGAGGGGCGTGGTGCCGGCCGGAGCGCTGAGCGCGGCGCACCGCGTCCCTGGCCGAGCACGATGGCGCCCAGCGGCAAGGTGAGGGCGGGGGGCCTGGGGGTCCGCTGGGGTCCCGCCGCCCCCGGGCACCCACATGCACCCATCCCTGACACCGAGTAACTCCTCCCCGTGCTGGCCGGCGAGCCGCTGCCGGTACAAAGCTGCCTAGCTCAAAGGGGATCATTGTCCCTGCTTTAGAGCACGGTGCAGCTCCCGCCGCAGTAATTGCCATGGCTCTTGCTAAAATAGCGGTAGAACTGGTTTTACTCTTTTGAAAATGCAGTTTGTACCTGTGGTGCGTTTAAGGAATCTTGTTGGTGAAAGCTGTGTTAAGGTCTCTTGTGATACGGGGCAGTTTAGTGTCTGTTAAACACAGCTTCATCTGTGCTGCTGTAGCCATCTCTCTCTTCGCTTTATTATAGCTGCTTCAGCACCGAGAGGTCGGAGACAAAGGCAGGCTTGTTCCTTATCGCCCTTATCAGTCCTTGGGCAGAGCAGGCTGGTTTAGCTCAGGTGTGACGGTGCTGTCCTACGGCCACACGTGCGGAGCACCGGGGAAGTGTCGCTTGGCACCCTGCAGCTGACAGCAGCGCCGGCTGCTCGGGTGAGCTGCCCAGGGCTTAGTAACAGATGGAGGGACACACAGAGGAGGGTTACCAAAAGGGGCACCTGCCCTCTTCCTGAAGGAGGGTTCCACGTACCTGAACGGGCACCGAGCTTGGGTTTGCTGCCTTCCAGGAGAGCGTGTTGGCACTTGACACTTGATCGTGTGTTTTGTAAGCAAAACAGCAGCTCTTTGCTCCTGTGCTTATTTGGCTTCCCTTCTTTCCTTCTTTCCTTCTTTCCTTCTTTCCTTCTTTCCCTCTTTCCCTCTTTCCCTCTTTCCCTCTTCCTCTCCTTGGAGGATGCAGGGAATTAAACCAGTGCTTGTTAAAATGACAGGGGAGGTGCACAGTATATTCTGGGAAAAGAACGAGGGTAGGGAAATAGCTTGAGAGCTGCTGATGCAGAGAATTAGACTGCTAACTTGGGCAAGTTTTTCTTAACTTGGTTTTAAGACTTGTGTACTTGGGTGACAAAAAGGATCAGGTTCTTTCAGTTGGTCTTTGAAAAGATATTTGGAGTTGCTTGCGAGGTTGTATGCAGAGCTTAGACCAACACCTTTTCTCTCTGTTCATCCATTTTGCTTTGCAAAAGCAGACTCTGCATCTTGTGTCACTTGATAGACTTATGATTTGTTGCCCACGTCCTTTTGGCAGCTTCATTTCTTCTGGAATTGGGTATTTTTTTTATTTTAAAACTAGTCAGCTGGCTCCAGCCTAGGTAATACCCAACTTTCCTGTGTTCTGGCAAACAATAATTTTTTTCAGGCAGTGTAATTTAATCTACTGGCAGCCCATCAAGCAAGGTTTTGATGTATATTTAAGGAACTTTGGTTTAATCCATGAGAATAAATTTGAGCTGGCCTTGGACATGCAGGGCATAATTTTGCTGAATTCCTCTTGCAACTACATTCATCTGGATGATTAGTCATGATAAGGGGAGTCTGTGAAAAACTTTAGAGGAACTTAGACTCAAATGAGAGTTGTGAGAAACAATTGTATTTATTCTAGTGTATAAATGGATTTATGGGCAGACTTGGGCAGTGTTTCGTATAGATCAGCTAAAGAGGTGATCAGAAGTGCAAAAACATAGACTAACTTGAGGAATTTAAGTCCCTAAATTGAAATTGGAATTCGTCCTTGCAACTGTCAACTAAAGTATCTGTTTAATTTCCTAGTGCAGAAAAGCCCTCAGGTCCCTCATACATTCATGGGGTTGTATAGAAATTGCATACCCTTCACAGGTTATTGTGCAACATAGGATTGTTTTGTGTTTTCCACTGAAATGTCTGCAGCATGGTACAGGATTAAATTTCTTTTCAGTGCAGTTATACCAGTTCTGTCTCCCACCATGTCTCTTATTAACAGTACTGTGAAAGAAGCCAGTTGTAATGTAGTTTGATTTTTAGGTTTTGTATATACCCTTTTAACCTTTTAAGTAATTATACTTGTATTTTATTTTTTTATTCTTACTTAATCATTCCAGGTGGCAATAGTGCTGTGCCTGGATGTGGGCTTTACAATGAGCAGCTCTTCTCCTGGTGAAGAGTCTTCACTTGAGCAAGCCAAGAAGATTATGACAAAGTTTGTGCAGCGACAGGTGTGTGTGACTTCATAGGTGTTAAAAAGGGAGAGGAAACAATAATGTCTGTGAAATATTTTCCTAATTTACTGATAATTGAGATAAATGAGGAATGAGTGAGAATTGGTCTCTGTTTATGCAGGAGTGACAGTGCTCTTTGTTTCAGCTGTATTTTTGGTCCATGAGATGTGATAGTTGGGTTGGTCACCCTTTTTCTTCAGAAGAAACTTTTAGGGAAAAGAAGTGCTTTTTCTCTAAAATATTTCAACACTTAATAATTACCACACAGAAGACTCATTTTGAAGACTGAATCAGCCAATTTTATTTGTTTTATCCCAGATAGCCTCTTGTCAATTTGTTAATTATATCTAACTTTGTGAATGCACTGTAAGATTACATTTTGAGAGGATAGCACTGAGTAAGTAAAATAGTAAATCCATTGTAATTGATGTTTCAAAATGAGTTTAGCTTGCTGTAATCTGCCTAACATAGTTGTAATCTGCCTACATATTCATAGATAACATGAATCTACCTGTGTTTTTATACCTGTTTTGTGTTCTCTGTATCTGCAGGTTTTTGCTGAGAGTAAAGATGAAGTCGCTGTAGTTTTGTTTGGCACTAATGGCACTAGTAATGGCCTTGCCACTGAGGATCAATACCAGAACATTACTGTACATAGGTCACTAAAGCTGCCAGATTTTGATCTGCTGGAGGACATTCAAGATGTGATTAAAGCAGGCTCTGAACAAGCAGACTGTATCCTTTTGCTGTAGAGCACTGCTTGAACTGATTCAGCTACGTAGGAAACAGGAAGTCAGTGTTGTGAAATTGGGCTCAGCCTCCCAAGTTTTAACTACTATTAGAGTTGAGCTAATTTGTGGTTGTAAGTTTGTCCAAAAGCTAATTTAGCTGCTTTTTGACGTTCTTTTAGGCTAACAGATGTAGCCTTGGCCTTAAGGAATCGTTGCTTTTCTGAAGTGTTCTGTTAATTAAAGAGAACAAAGATAATAATATAATTTTAGGCCTCAAATAAGGCATGTATTTTTAAAAATAGCATTACAGAACTTGGTTTATGCTTTTTAATAAAATAAAAATATTATTTATGAAATAAGTCAGCAGAAGTACCAGAAACCAGACTGTCATGGTTTGAGCCCAGCTGGCAACTCAGCCTCACACAGGTACTTGCTCACTCCCCTACCAGTTGGATGGAGAGAGACCTGAAAGGGTAAAAGGGAGAAAACTCATGGGTTGAGATAAAGACAGGTTAATAGGGAAGTTAAAAGCTGTGCACACAATCACAGCAAAACAAGGAATTATTCACGTGCTTCAGCCATCTCCAGGAAAGCAGGGCTCCATCAGACTTAACAGCTACCTGGGAAGACAAACAGCAGAACTCTGAATATCCCCCCTTCCTCCTTCTTTCTGCCAGCTTTACGTGTCGAGTGTGATGCCAGGTGGTGTGGAATATCCCATCGGTCAGCTGGGGTCAGCTGTCCCTGCTGTGTCTCCTCCCAGCTTCTTGTGCCCCTCCAGCCTCCTCCCTGGCAGGGTGGTACAAGAACCAGAAAAGGCCTTTGCTCTGTGCAAGCACTGCTCACCAACAACTACACCATCCCTATATTATCATCACCATTTCCAGCACAAATTCAAGACACAGCCCCATGCCAGCTACCGTGAAGAAAACTCTACCCCAGCAAAAGCAGAATAGAGGATTATCAGATTGATTTACTTATAAAGTATTTCTAACATTGCCAAATATCACTTCCTGGTTTGAATGCCATTCATGTTTGAATGTGTTGTTCTCTTAGTTACATATAAGGTGAAGAGTTTTAAAGGGTGATCTGTATAGTGTTCCTTCCTGTGTTTCATTTATATCCAGTTCAGTTTCCTGTGTTGTCTCTCTCTGGCCATAAAACGATTGCTGTGAGCTCTATCCAGGCAGTCAGAGCTGTTTCAAAGAAGTGTGCCAGCCAGTCAGCTGGCTCACACATTCCCAGTGGAAATTGTGATGAGGAAGAAACTAAGAGATTGTCAGATGCAGGTGGTTAGAATAAAAACTTGCATGAGGAAATGGTATCACATATTGAAATTTTGTTCATGGATTCAGAGTAACATTCTGGAGGTTAGATTGTCCCTTCATTGGACTTGAGCCTCTCATTGACAGTTGAGAGGCTGGGATCTGAAGCAGTCTTTTTAGTGTTCCATTGGGTAAGTGGGGCAGAGACAAGATCACAATACAGACAAGTTATATAGGAACTCTTGAACATGAGTTATTTGCAAAGTATTTATCTCAAAAGAGTGTTTCTTAACTAAAGTGCATGTTTGTCAGCCTTTGAGAGGGAGTGAAAACATAAAATTGTTTCATAAGAAAATCCCTTTTTGTTACTTGATTCATGTTCTGAGATTTTTCTTAATTTTGCTTAGTTTTGGATGCTATTATTGTGTGTATGGACTTGCTTCAGAAGGAAACGATGTGAGTATGTAACCTGAAGCCTTTTACAGAATTCTGACTTTGCACTGATCTGATTTCTTGTCAGCCTTATATTTCCAGTATGTGTAAACATGGGAAGTGCTTTCTTAAAAAAAAAACCCAAAATAAAAAATTAAAATAAACATTAAAGATAAACAGCACACTACAGAAGTTTGTCTCTGAAGAATCTTCGTGAGACATCTGACTTCTCCAAACAATTGGAGAGCTTTCTGAGGCGACTGGCAACTTTGTAGTAGAGCCGTGAGAGTATTAATGCCATTATAGGAGGCACAAAGGCTTCACTTTCTGTCACATTCCTTGTGATCTGTTTTCAAAAAGTGTTAATCTAGATGTTAAAATGCTTAGAAAAGGGCGACTAAATTTAAATGTGATGGAGCATTTTAGAAAAAAATAGAAAACAGAATTAGAAAGGTGAATTTGTTCAGCCTAAAGATTTAAAGACTGTTGGAGATGAAGTGGCTGTTTGTAAATATGCAGGCTGTAGGAAACAAAGGTGCAGTAGGAAAAAACTGAAGAAGCTGAGAAAACTTAAGCTGAGAAAAAATGTTAACATCAGTGTTACAAAGTTGTCAGTGAATGTATTTAGGCTGGCAAGGTGTTTCTAACACTCTGAACTAATGGTGCAGGGAAAGGAAGGTAACTGCACTTCCTCTCAAACCAGAGCTTGAACATGTTTCTAAAAAGGTTCTGTGATTTAGTTGTGAGTGCAGAAGACTAGACTTGGTGATGCAACCTTATGAATAAGGTCTGATCAGTGTGGAAAGCTGTATCCATTTAATGGTTAAAACTGAGTTGTGAATGAAAATTACTGTGTTTATGGCATTATAGTCTTGAATAGCTATGGAGCAACTGGTTTTGTTGTTGCCAGTATACACCAGCCCCTTTGATATGGAGTTTGCCTTCATTTGAGAAAACAATGTAGGGTAAAAATTCAAGAAAATCACTTTTATGCTTGATTATCCAGATGAAAACTGTACCAATTCAACTGAATTTTGTTCTGTCATTGGCCAGCCTTCCTGAGCTGTATTGTTACTACTTCTTAGTTTATTAAGTAGTCTTGAAAGTCCATCTTCCCCAATGAATCTACTGAATTAGATTGCTAAAATGGAACCCCCACCAGCAACAGTAATTTAAAATACATTTTCACAAGAACAGACTTACAGCTGTGAAGGAAATAACCAGTGTAATCCATAAACAGCCTAACATATTTTATTAGCATTTTATCCACATTGGTGAAAATTGGCAGAATTCCATTCGTTTAGATGTAGTTAGTGATTTATACAGTCACAGGACTAGAGTCCTCAATTTTAGGGTAGGAGGGAGAAGGAGGATAAGATAAACATGTAGGATAAATAATATAACCTATGATAGAACAACTTCTACCAAGTAGGTTTATTTGCTTTCTTTCATTTTACAAGTATGGTTTTTTTGGTAAAAGTAATTACAAATGTATCACTTTCATTATTGTTTTGTAAGGAAATAATTTTAAAATGGCCTTATAATATTTTCAGTATATGTAAATGTTTTTTTCTATTTTAAGAGGAAAGAAATATGAGAAGAGACACATTGAACTGTTTACAGACCTTAGTAGTCCTGTCAGTGAGGATCAGCTGGGAATTATCATTGCTAACTTGAAGAAAACAGGAATTTCACTTCAATTTTTGTAAGTATGTGAATGGCTGTTATATACTATGCCATTTTTTAAAGGGAAATTATTCTTTCTTAATAATTATCTTGAAATAGCTGGTGATCTGCTGGTGTATGGTTCCTTTAGAGGTATACCTGCAAGTAATATGATTATTGTAAGTACTTCTATCAGTTATCCATACCATGAATTCCAGTTATGAACCAAGTCCCCTTGGTTAAGTGATGTGCAAATAAATGTTAAGATGATGGCTTCTTCTTCACTTAAGGTTATAGCTTAGAGCCAAAGTCTGAAATGGGAGACAAAAGAACAATATAAGCAGAGAACTGGGAAACAGTAAGCCAAAAATAGCCTCAGAAACAGTGGTTTTGTCACAGCAACAGCTGAGATCCTTTTAGGTAAGGAAGTTACTGGGAAGAAATAATGAGGTAGTGTTGCAGATATTAATAGCTTGAGTCTGGCATCAATAGAAGAGCAGGTCTGAAGAGAAGGGTTAAATTCACAACGATGGGCTTGGAAAATGGAAACAATGTCTTAAGTGTTAGAACAGGAATCCCTTGATTGTCACGCTGTAGATACAGGCATTGATCTGAACAATCAATGCTGGTGTTAAGGTCTGTGTTAGCTGTTGCATCTGATGGCAGCTGGAAGCTGTGAGCCTTCTAGAGGAGTTTATTTTTAAAAGCAAAACTTTGTGTGCTGCTGTTTATAATAAATACTTCCACAGGAGAAAGTTAAAGCCCTAGTTTTACTGCTGGCCATGTGCTTTTACCTAGATCCAGCATTCTGTAAGGAGCGATGTTGTGAACTTAATAATAAATTCATTTAAGCCATTTGCCATTTAACCCATCTGGAAGATAAAAGAGGGGTTAGGTAGGAAAGTGTGGCTGAAAATCATGGACTGATCCTCCCCAAAAGAATCTTTTGTTTGCTTTTGCTTATGGGAGGCTGAATGCAAAAATGTCAGGTTCTGTCTACACAGCAAAAGCAGTTACGCTTCCAATGTGACATACCCCTCCTGGCTTATTTGAGCTGTTGTTGGCACTGGAGGCAGTGGAGCTGTGACACCATGCAGAGTACCTCTGCCAGTCAGAGAGCATCTTTTGGAGCCCTGGTATTTAGCTGCTGCTCCCTTGTCTCTGAAGCACAAAGGAAATGTTGCTGTTACAGCATTGGCTGCAGATTTGCACCCTGTCTCCCAGCCACACGAGCAAAGGATTATTTGATTTTTTACATGTACAAATGTAAAATGCTTGTTTAAAAATATTTTCTTGCTAAAACTTGTCCTTTTGTTGTAACCTATGCTTCCATCTCTTATGTCCTGTTTATAGGCTAGGTTGTAATTTGCAGCAGATAGTTGGTTTTCCTCCTTGTTTCCAGGTGCCAGGCACATGCTGAGCACTGTGGAGTGTTGGGTATTATGTATTTCTAATCACAGTAGTCTCTGGACATTGTATAGTGAATGTAGCCTTTTGCCTGTCAGAGGTTTGAAGCTTTTTGATGTTTCCGTATCAGCTTAAAAATACAGTTTCTCTATTTTGTCAGTGGAATCTGCTTCCTAAAAAGGTACCAAGCACTTTGCTGAAGCTTGATCTTTAATTTTGCTGTATGTGACACTGTTGTGCATAATGTTGACTCTGCTTATTATGTGTTGCTTCATGGATAAGTTTAGTGAGGACTAATGAGGTGAAAGTATGGTAGAGATCTGTAGGCTGCTTTTTAAAACACATAATACAATGCTAAAATTATTTCACTTGGTGGAAATGTGGTAAAAGGTGGTTCATTCAAAATTGGATCACATGAAAGACCTGAAAAATCTGCAGGTGTTTTCAGGGGCACAGGGTAGAGGATCTTACACATCTTTCTCTGCTGCGTTTATTATACTTAGTTAACTCTCTCCTATATTTTGAAGAGCAGCAAAATCATTTTATCTAAAACCCCTGGCTAAATTTTAAAATCTGATTCATGAAGTGCAGGAAAAATGTGTCATCTTCAGTCAGAAATTCACCTAGTGTTCTAAGATATTAAAATCTCAAAGAGTAACATTTGTTCCAGAAATACCTAATAGCTCCACAGCAGAGAATGTCCTGCTTGCTGGCATTTGGAGCCGATACAGAGTCACAGGCATGGAATGGCCTTTAACAAGTCATCCAGAGCAATCCTCTACCTCAGACTGGGTCAGGTGGATGTCTGTCATTGCTGAGCAGTGTTTGTCTAATCTTCTGATAAAGATTTGCAGTGATGGAGACTCTTCTCTCTCCTCAGGCAGTTGGTTTTAGAGATTATGGTTTGAAATGCCTTTATCAGGTTTTTGACTATCTGACCTGACTCCATGATGTGATTGGAGTGCAGGCAGAATACAAAGAACTGATTGTTTCCTTCCTCTCTGCAACAGCTTTTTATAGTTAAGGCTGTCTTGCCCTCTAGTTCCCTTCTCTACGGGCTTTATTTGTTCAATCTTTTTTAATGGATCTTGCTTTCTAATCAGCATTGACTTTACTATCTTATCTATTCCTGTACGTGGATGTCTTTATTGATGCACGATACCCAGAACTGGTGCATCACTCTGGTCAAGATGGTACTGATGCCAAGTAGACTTGAAATACTACTTAATTTGTTTTGTAAGTCCTGTGGCTCTTTATACATCTGACTGCAGCTAGATAGAAATCGTTGATCCTGAGAACATTTTTGTTTTGTTTTGATTGGTTATCTTAATAAGGAAGAAAGCCAAACTAACTGCTTCTTCTTGTGTTCTTAGTCTGCCTTTTCCAGTGGGTGTTGATGATGGAATTGGAGATGCAAGTGCCAGTGTACATGGTCATATGCACAGAAACTCTTTTCCAAGAAAGGGTTTAACTGAACAACAGAAGCAAGGTATTGATGTGGTGAGGAAACTGCTGTATACTTTGGATGAAGAAGGAGGGCTGGAAGAAATTTATACTTTCAGGTAAATTTGGCTAATCCTATTTATTGTGCTATAGATTTACTTTCTGATTTCTTCTCCAAAAGATGAAGTGAAGTAATCAGTCATGTCACAGTTTCATTGAAGTCAGTGAATTTATGACTTATTGTACACTCAGTCCCTTTCATACAGTTTCTTCAGTGGCTTTAGAGTAAGTAGAAGAGCTTAGAGATTTCAGGGGCAAATGAATTTTCTATATCTGTATTTAAAGAAAAAAAAATCAGTTTTCTTCCATATCTACTGTTGGAGGATTTTGGAGGGAACATTTCTATAAATGTCATTTCAAAAACATGTTTTAGAAAGAGATGGAATTTGTGACATAGTGTAGCTTGAACATCTGCAGTTAACAGTAGCCTTTGTTCTTGGTCACAGACTTCTTTTAGCTCACCAGTGTGACAAACTCCCACGAATGCTTTGAGTAAAAGTTGTTTTTTGAATCCTGCTCTTTAATCACAGTCTACTGTGCCACTGTGACAAACAATACACTTTTTCAGCAGCATTCCTAATGCAAGAATTGAAAGATGATTTTTTAGTTCTTGTGAATGATATATCCAAGACTTTTCTACGTAGATATTGTCTGAGTTGGGAAACAGGCAAAATGCATCTATGTGCCTTATCATAGTCTGATGTTACTGTCTCAGTAGTTCTGTTCTACAATTATGAAAAGTGATCTTTTAGACAATGTGGTTTTCAGGAAGCTTAGCAGACCATAGTTTTAATGTGGTTATCAGAGGTAATTTTTAGATGAGGGTCGTCCCTGTAGGTTTGTATGCTGTAATTCATCAATTTATTTGTGGGATTTCCTTCCCTCCCCCAGCTCAGCTGGTCAGCTTTGCACCTCAGCAGCCAGTGAAGCTGCTCCTTGAGCATTAGTGAAGAGACAAGTGTCATTGTGTCTGTGCTAGTCAACAGAGCAGTCTGAGTCTCTAGAAAAAAGCAGGCTTTGTCACTGCTTCAAAAGATTGCACAGAAAAGCAGAATCTTTCCTGGCCTGTTTATCCTTTAGGATAATCCATATGCATGAACCTACCATGTGGCTTGGCCTCTTTATACTTTTTTTATCACAGACTCTTGCTACTCTACAAGCTGTCTTTGTGCCATACTTTCAGGGGAAATCCAAAATCTCTGGATAAATAGGCATTTGGCTAGTAGATTAAAGCTTTAGTTGGAAAAGTTGTTTAAGAATATGTGAGGTTTTAGATGCAATTAAGTTGCTTATCAAGCTTTAAGAAGTCAGCTTTGCAAATCTGTCATGATAATTGGCCAACTCAGATACACTCTCCATTTTCCTAGATTCATTATTCCTGCTGGTAAAAATATTTCAACTCTTGTAAAAATAAATTAGCCGTGCCAGGAAAGTGAGTGAGGAGATTTCGTTGTGTTTTTTTAAGTTATGATACTCAGCCTATTAGACAGGAGGTACTTCTGGTGCCTCTAGATCTTGGGGGAAGGGATTGCAGAGTAGAGGAAAAAGGTTGTGTTCATAAAATACAAGCTGAAATGTAAGGGTTTTATTGACTGGGTCATCTTTGATAACAGGCAGCATTTTTCTTCTGTAAATATAAGAAATTAAAGGATAGAGATAATAAATGGAACTTAAATTTCATTTTTAGGCATTTGGCACTTATGTATTTGATTTTCGTACTCATCCTTGAATGTATGTTTTGCAGTACTCCTAATGATGTAGTAGCAGGTTCTTTTTAAAAATCCTGTATTGATGTCTTTATTGCTAGAAAAATACCCTCCCTTCCTTTCCTTAAGGAAAAAAAAATTAAAAAGAAAATCCGATGTTTATCTCATATAAAAATCCCAGTGCATTTTTGCCTTTCATTGTGCTTTTAGAATTTAAAAAAAACCAACCCTCTTCATACTAGGAAACCTGAAAAGCAGAATGCCAAGTTGAATTCTCTACTGATGTTTTTAGGAGTTGATCTTGATTTCTGCCAGACAAGTGCTTTAATCAAGAGAGTGGTAGATTCCAGGTTTTATCACAGTGTGAAAAAGCATTGTTTTATCTTTGCTTTATCATGAAATGAAAGAAAAAAAATTGAGAGCTTTCTCTGTGTTGGAATTTTACAGCCAAATAGCCAATACAGTTTGTATTAGCTGAAAGCTGTTCTGAGGGGCAAGCCTACTTGAATTCACAATGATATATTATAAATTACTGTGAATTTTTAATTTTGGACTCCATTGCTAAAAGTTGTGCAATTAAGTCAACACTTTTTAGTATAAACTCATTACAGTTCCTTTTTTTTGTGTTTTTTTGAACTTGTATGTCTGCTTTTTAGGCTAGAAATAGTTGAAGTAACTTCTTTCACTCTGACAGAATGCCCTTAAATTAATGAGTTCATCAGTACTGTATAAAAAAAAAAGTGTCAAAAGTTAATTTCTACATAAACAAAATCGTGTTAATTGAGACTGGATTCTTTATTTCTTCAGTTTCACTATAGAAAGCATTTTACCACTTAGAGGGCCTTTTCTAATTTGTGTTGTTCAGCTCGCTACATGCCCTAATTGGGTGAGCACAGATAAATGTAAAATGCTTAAGAAGCAATTGTGTAGTTTTATCACTAGACCTCACACAGTGCCTTTAAGCCTTAACGTCACACCATCATAAAGGCTCAAGATGGGGATAATCTACTGTACCACCTCTTTTTTTCATTCTCTTTTCTGACAATGGTTAATGATAAGATTATTGATACAGTTTATTTTCTCATGCTTTATGCAATCTAATCTGAAACAGTTTGGGCTCCTGCATTTCCTTAAGCAGAGTGTATTGTCAATAATACTTTATTACAGTTCACCAGAGTTCATTTCTGTGTTCCTGATTCCTTCATTTAGAGAGAGCCTGGAACGTCTTTCAATGTTTAAGAAAATAGAAAGAAAGCCTTACCCTTGGCCCTGCCAGCTCACTATTGGTCCTCATTTGTCTATAAGGATTGTGGCCTACAAATCAGTAAGTGCATAAAATCATATGTTTTAGTGTCATTTGGCAGCAAGTTAGGTGCAGCTGCACGGTTTTTTTCCTTAAAGCTAAGAAAATAAAAGATAAAACAACATCCAAATAATTAGGATAGAGATTTTTATTTGCTTAGAAGCCAGTACATCTAAAATTGTGGTTCCCACAGCAACTTTAACTTCACAATACACTTGTTAAATAACTAAAATTCATAAGGTACAGAAATAGGAGTAATTGCTGTCTACTCTGGCACTTAATGGTATTGAATTTGATGACCCTGATTAAGAATGCTGTGATTGAAGATTTACATTCAGCATCAGTGATATGTGAGACTTTATATATATTTCTTAAGCCCTAGGTATGAGAGGAATTTTGGACATGTGTGTGTAAAATGGTGGGTGTAAATGTTTTACCAGCCATTGTTTCAAATCACATCTGTTGTTATTTCAGACTTGGAATAAAAGGTCTGTTTTTTCAGCTTGTTTGTGCTGTTTGGCAGAGCTTGGGACCAGTCTGTTTCTTAGGGTTTATATGGTTCCTTTAATCAGTGCTAGGAAAAAGTAAGTGTATTAAAGCCAGAAAATGTGCAAATGTCTAGTTAGAGAATAGTTAATAGATAACTGTGTAGTGTGGCAGTATTGATGGATCTGGTGAGATGGAGATTAATTAGTTTGTTATTTCAACACAAGAGTCTGATATTATGAAGCTGAAATATATCTGAATTCTGAGAGATGGGTATACCAGTCTTGAAAGACATCAACTTTCTATTTATAGTTATTAATATTTTTTTTAATAGGCTATTGTGCCAGACCTGTACAAATAGACAGAGAGTCCCCTCCCAAAGACGTTTACACACAAAATGAAGTAAGTTTGGGAGAATAAGCAACATGAACTGAGTGACTGGCCTGAGGTCATACAGCAGTCATACTGACATAATACATTCTGTCTCTACTGTTTTCTGATCAGCTCTACATTTTTCTTCTCATGTACTAACTATACCATCAATTTCACTTAAGCAGAGAGAAAAGAAAGCAGTTTTATTTCCCTGTAGTTGGGAAACATTCACTCATTGTAAATACTTATTCCTTCTTTCCCTTCCCTGTCCCATAGTGCAGCTGGGATCTTTTTTGCCTTTTGGGGAAGCTGCAGTAATACAAGGTGTTTTTGTCCTGTAGTGTAGTAAGCCCGATGGAAAACTTGGCCAAACAAACTGAATGAACGTTGAGTCTTACTGTATCTTTAACATATTTCTTAATGCTTTGTCAAAAGTATTTATACAGTTGGAGGTAGTAAATTGCATGGCAAGCAAGTTACACAGTATCCTGTGATTCAAAGACTTCCACAAATGGCTTAACCTGCAGGTTTAATGAATAACCAGGACAAGTATGCTGTCAATACACTGCAGTTCATGTGTTAGGTCTCATACAGATGAAGCACTGCTGAAAGCACTGTGGTGGCAGCCAGAGATGCATCATTTGACACTGTCTTCATTGGCAAAACAATGCAGCACTCAGGCTAAGGATTTTTTGTGTGTTCTGGTAAGTACTCTGGATCCCACTGAAATGTTAAACATTCCTTTTCTTTGAATTCTGATATCAAGGTCACAGAAGAGAGGGTGAAAAAACTTTGGACAATCGTGGATGCTAAAACCCTCAGAAAAGAGGATGTGCAAAAAGAAACTGTTTACTGCTTGAATGATGATGATGAGACAGAGGTTCAGAAAGATGATACTATTCAAGGTATGACATCTTTTTGTGCACCCTGGAGACAAAGGGAAGACAATGGCTGGACTCCTAGGTCATCTAAGGGCCTTTTAGTTTTATACCTTGAAGCCTAGCTGTGATCTTAGAATGTAAGCTCTGTACGCTGATGGAACACAGAGACTGTTACATGAGACTCTTTGTCTTCACATATTTTGGAAAGTCTTATTTTTCCAGTAGTAGAAATAATAGTAATAGGAATAATAATGACAGTAGGATTAATGATAATAGGACTAATAGCAAAAACAATAATAATTACAGCTGGAACTTGGAAGGCACTACAGCTTCCTGAAATATACTCTGTGGAGGGCCATACCTCAGTTCTGTAGTGAGTAGTTCTGCTACCACTATTCCGTTTTTAGATCTTCAGTTGTGCTGATAACGTGAGTGCTTTCATAGTGCTGCTTTTTTGTTGATGAGCAACTGCTCTAGTTATTCTGCAACTGGAAAGATGAAGCCATCAAAGGAAGGTTTAGTGTTCAGGAGTACTAGCTTTGCTGTACTGTAACAGGATCAATCCGAAGTAGTGGTATGCAGAATACTTTTTATGACCTGCAGCTTCTTTCTGAGCAGATTAGTTTCCTTAGAAGACTACAGGCCCCAGGAACAGCAGGAAATAGTGTACTTACTTGTAAAAATGGAGTTAAGGCAAATCTGTTTCATTTTTTGTGATTGTATAGATATATTTTGTTACTAGTTTTTTTCCTTTCCTTTGCTGTTTCAATCCCACACAAGTAGGGCAAGTATATTAACTGTAAAGAGCAGAACTATTCAGATAACAGCATTCAGAGAGTGCTGTCAGTTGAATAACATAAATTGAAAATTAGAATAAGCTGTATTTTTTTATTTAATCTATTTCAATTTTAGCATTCATAGGTGTTTCATAGCAGTATCAGATAAAGTCCCAATGACAATGGGACCTTTCCTTTAAGCAGAAATGATGGTTAAAAGATGGTCTAGTTATGTTTTACAACTTCAAAACTATGTGTAAAAAAAATCCACTTCTTACAGAGAATGCATTTTGAAGGATTTGTGACTGTTCTCAGCTAATCTTCTGACTGCTTCAGTTAGTAAGTAGTTGTGGGATACTAGTAAAAAGAAGTGGCAAGCAGTTCAATGTGAACAAAAGAGATAAAAGATTTCCCTGACAGTGGTGTGATATTTCTTATGCTAAAAGAGCTACTGATGCACCCCGGACTTATGCGAATCTTTGAGAAATGTCATGATTAGGCAATATTTTGTATTTGCAGCACCAATACTGAAATTTCTTTCATTCTGCCTGTGTGCTTGCTTTTCAGTTTGCAGGAAAATGTATCTGCTTATAGGTTTTTCATCTAGGGATTTATCTCTGTTTCTTCTGCTTTCTTCACACCTGAGGATATCATCCTTAGTCTGTGGCAATATAATAAAGTGAGGATGTTACAGGGAGGATATTGGAGGCTGAGGTAGGAAATAAGCAGTTGGAACAGATGATACCTCTGAGAAATTACAGCTTCCTATTTTGTGGAGATACACCTGTAATGTATGGCATGGGAAGTAAAACACAGAAATATATAGAAAGACCAGTTCTGCATACAAGAGTGTTTTGGTTTTCCATTGTCTACCTTGCTTCCACTGTTAGCACATTCTATTCTCTGAATGTCTTCTGGTGTCATTTCTTGTGCTATGATTTGTGGTATGTTTGAGGTTGCTTGTATTTTGTTTGCACAGAGTGTTGCAATCTGTTTGCTGAAATCTATTCTGATTTGCTTAAATCTATTCTGTGAGCGTAACTTTGTTAGGCAAGATGTTCCCTTATTTTCTTTCCTGCTCTCTGAGGGTACTTGTGTTACATAAAATGATGTACAAGGAGTGCAACTGCTGTTCGCGAAGTACAAAATGTGCCTACGGGTGTGTGGTTTTTTTTGCTAACAGGGAAAGTAATTTGATGAGCATGTGTGGATCGTAGCTGTGGGGCACAAATGCATTGTTAAAATATTCAGAGAGCTAATTTCGGTGTTAAAATTGTAGGCCCATATGCTTACCAGATGCTCTTCTCTTGTTCTCCAGGTTTTCGGTATGGGAGTGATATAGTTCCTTTTTCCAAGGAAGATGAAGAGCAAATGAAATACAAAACAGAAGGAAAGTGTTTTTCTGTTTTGGGATTCACTAGATCCTCTCAGGTGCGATACTAAATGTCTTCCTATTCAAATTCCTGGGTTATTCAAGACACTTGATCTTGGTTTGAATTCACTAAAGTCATGGTGTTGTACTGGGTTTCAGTATTGGGAATGGGGCATCTCCACTCAAGTATGCAGGGGTGACATTTGCTGATTCTAGTACGTGTAAGCAATGTGTGGTCTTGCAAAGGAGAGAAGCTTGTAAATGTGGCCATTGGACCCTCAAGTGAAGCCAGAGCCACTGAACTCAGATCTCTGCAAAGTGAAGACAGAAGTATTGTGGTCTCATTTCATTTCACAAACTTTAATAGTGATACCAGACCTGCAACAGAAGATGATCTGTCTTCTGTTCAGCTCAGGCCGCAGTCTTTCTGGGCTTTGTCCAGCCAAGAGTATGGCTGCTTCTTAACAAAAACTTCTCCCTCAATATTACTTTAATGTTAAAGCAAGCCTGAAAACTGGCTCCATTCATTCTCAATTCTGTAAGGATTAGTTTGTGAACCATGACTTGCTTCTTCTTTCTATTGTGACAAAACATAAATTTAGTGAAGACTTCTTAGAACTTAGACAAAGGTAACATCATTCAAAAACTCTCCATATTTTCATGAGATGCTTGGTGTTTGTAATGCACTTATTTCTACTTGTGGTATTGACTTTGCTATTTGTTGTCCCTGGCAATTGTAAGAAACTTATTTTAAGCAAGTACCTTAATAAAAGTTATCCAGCACAAGGTGATTTCCTTCAGAAAATCCAAGACTTAAGCATTAGCCAGGCCTTAGGCAAAGGCTTGACAAAACTGTTCTTGAAGCTGGACACGAGGAGAGAGTACAGAGATGCAAGTGCCAAGTAATTGCTGTGAATGTTAAGCTGGTCCCCATCTTTTTTCTCCAGGATATTGCACAGGGTGACTGAAACTTTACTCATCTTGGAGTTAACCACACCCAGTCCTCTTCACCAATCAAAACTGAAATGAAATCATAGGGCAGTTCTACACCTTCTGTTCTGACAGCTCCCAACCCCCCTGCTCTTTGAAATCTCTCACTGCCTGAACAAAGTAGAACCCTTGATAAAGGCTAAGGCATCGTCACCTTACCATGAAGGAAAGATGCTAATGAAATAGGAAGCATCTGAGGGAGCTTACTCCCAAATGGATGTAGCTAAACATCTTTTTACTTTACAATACAGGTGTCACAGAGACCTTGTGCATGTTGCTAGATACATCATTAGACGCCGTGCAGTGTTCCAAAACATATTAACTGAGGAGCCAGGAAGTTATGTTGATTTATTGAAATGAGAAGCCAGCCTAACTGGAAACTGTAACCTGGTTGCTCCTCGAGGACTTTCAAAACTTAGTTGTTGAGTAATGTGGGAGCTTGTGCACTGTAAGTGATTGATCAAGGAAACATCTCATGCTTGAGCTTATGTGCCCTAAATGGGCCAGGGCCAGAGAGGTGTTAGGGAGTGCTACCTCCTGTACCAGAAGCTGGATCAAATAAGTGAACTGTGTCTGAATCCAGTGTTCCAATGAGACAATTTCTTGGATCTCTTCATACATTATGAGCCTCCAGCTGAGTCTTACTATTGTCATTTAGTTCTGCAAGATGTGTTTCACTGTGTGCAGAGTTTTCTCATGCTGGAGGTGACCTCCTGTTTCAACTTAGTCTGACTTTATTTGAAAATGGAAACTAAGAGGAAAACAGATGAGGAATATAGTATTCCTGTGAGCAAACTGTTATTTCACATGGATTTTTATTTTCCCATCATTGGTCAGATAGTGTGGTAGTACCTTTAAATACATAATTAATAATTGTAGGGTTACACTTAATTTTAGGAATATTTTTCAAGTCACATAAATATGCATAAAAGAATTAACAAGTTGTTTTTAAAAGTTTTCAGTGTACTAAATATTGATTGCTTTTCATTAATTTTTATGATGTGCTTCTCTTTTCGGATTTCACACAACAAAAGGAAATTACATCTTAAAGTGTGCTCTGGTCCTGTAGCCAGGAGTATGAGTAGTTATGCTGAGTAGTAGCTGCACATCCCCTCAGTGGAATAAAATTATTCAGGCGTGCTTGCAGGGTTAAAATTACAGTGTATAGATAGTGATATCAGGAAATTTTTAACTACAGGTGGAATTTTCAGGACCTGTGCATTATCTTAATTTTTGCCTCCTAAATTTTGTTGATTGGAATAATAAAACTGACACTATTCAAATGTATGTTTTATATTAAATTGTTTCTTTAAAAAACTTCGGTGGAAAGATAATTCATTATTGACTAGAAAAACTGGAACAGCTCCAAATACATAATTAAATAAGGAATAGAACCACCTTATATTATTTTCCAGAGTCGTTCACATCCCTCAGGAAAGAAGATCAGAGGCCGCCTAAACTTTGATTTTTAATTTATAAGCCATGCCATGTAAATCAAGAAATAATACCTGAAAATATTACAAAGGGACAATTTCTTTTGCAAACGAAAAAAGGTGTAGTGATAACACACATCTAGTTATTTATGCTATACTGAATGTAAAATTTCCTGAGCATTTAGAGACAGAAGAGGAAAGAAGGATGCAGGTAGAATAATCTGATCTGAAATCGTGCTGTAGTACAGTAAACAGATCTGCTCTGGTGCAGATTGTCAGTGACTTCAACAACCTTATGGTACTTTGCTAAATAAAAAAGATAAAATAAAAGAATGAGATGAAATGAATGAAAGAAAAATGAAAGATATAATGAAGTTAGTTCTGAGACTGAAATTCGAAGAGTTTTTTTTAACAAAGAGAGGTTATTTCAGCCAGTGTCTATAGTAGTGTGTGATCTTTGTGACAGGTCTTCTATGATTGCAGGGTTTGTCCGTGTGTGTGTGTGTCAGCTGCTGTAGCTCCAAGTATTCCAGTGATGCACCTTGATGAAACTACTTTTTCTGTTTGTTTTTGATTCATCTATGGTCATGAACAGAATAAATGCTGCTAACAGAAGTGCTTCTTTGCCAGCACAGCTGCATATACTCCGGGTTGCTGTTGAAGTAGCTTTATTAATTAAGGATGGGACTTTTTTCAGCTCCTTTTTGACATATCTTTGCTAGAAAAATTTGATAGCATAGATATGGTGTCAGTTAGGTTCAGGTCTTGTATTAACTACTGTAGTTTTCCACACTGACTTTTGAATTACTGAAGTATAATTTAGATTGGTAACAGCTGCCAGTAGCACTGTCTTTCATTCCTGCCCATCAGTAGGAAGCTTTGAGAATATCCTACCCAATATGACTGAATACCCATATTAAGTGATAAATGGAGATATGAGAGGGCTTCAACCTCTATGCACTGTAATTAAATTTGGTGGCTTGTGACTTGAGTAATGTTAATTGTTTTGTAATTTAATTGGTCCAGTTGCATTAGTGACCTTTTCTTTAGGTCAGGCTAACTCTTGACCATTTGAATCTGTAGATCCAGAGACATTACTACATGGGAAACCAGGCTCTGAAGGTCTTTGCAGCAAAAGATGATGAGGTACGGTGAACTGAAGTTTAATGCTGAAGGTGTTTTGCTGTGGAACAAAGAAGAATAGTAGTGACACTTGAGATTGTCCTGTCTTTCTGTGTTTATGATAAATACTTTTAATGCAGCTTACAGAAATGTCTTATTTCATTGCCCAGTAGGTTAAAAAGAAGTTGGGTTAAACCACAAATGAATACAGTATCTCATGAATAATGAAAAACTGGTAGATACTGTGTTTGAGCAAGGTTATGAGGAACCTGAAATTGGTGCTTAAGTCCATTCTTGTGCAGAGCTACAGTGTGCCCTGTCACTGTGTTATTTAGAACAGACCTCCGAAGTATTGGAGGTAAAAAGCTCACTGTGGTGCTCTGATATGTTCCTTTAAGAGTCTGACTTCCCTCCCTTTCTCTGTCTCTTGCAAAACCTCTGAGGGTTCTTCACACCTGGTGAAAAAGGTGGAATGTGCTGAATCTAAAGTTGGCTGAGCTTTGAATGGATCCACTATCGTGATGAGATTTGACCTTTCTGCTTCTTTGATTTATGAACATGAAAAAATGCTTGTGCTAAAGTTATAGCTGAACTGGAAACTAGTCTTGACTAAATCAATGCTGTTGAATTCCCTGTGAAAGATGTATTTCATGTTAAGAACTTGGATGATTCTGTAGACTTCTTTTTTCCCTCCAGAATGCAGCAGTTGCTTTTTCTGCACTTGTTCGTGCATTGGATGAGTTGAAAGTGGTGGCTATAGTGCGCTATGCTTATGATAGAAGATGCAACCCACAAATTGGAGTAGCTTTTCCATATATTAAGGATGCATATGAGGTAATTTTTCACTCTTACTCTTCTGCAGAGACACCCAGAAGCAGCACAGTATGTCAGAACTTTTGCAGCATATGTTTCCCCTGATCTTTCTTACGGGAGACTATTGAAAGAGCTAAATATGTATAGCATGGCTGAGCAGTGACGGAGGTGGGGGCGGACACAACAATCTTCAGACTTTTGAAGGGTATAAACATAAAGGATAGAAAGGAATTATTTAGGGTGGTATGAACTGGAGGAGGTATTTGAATAAAGAAAAAATGAGGCAGAGAAAGGTTAAAAAACCAAACCCAACTTTTGACTTTGAAATACAGTAAGCTGTGATAAAACCTCCTGAAGCGCCAATATATTGGATATTTAAAGCATGGATAATTGGAACTCTGCACAAGAAAAAGGGATCAGATGGCCGGGGAGGTCTTTATTCCATGAGTAGAAAAATGAGTGTAGCCATCACTGTATTATAAAATACAATGCTGTGTTTTATTCTGGTTAAAATTGTGTTGCTCTGTGAGTATTTTAGGTGTCTTGATGCACACAGACATTAGACCTTCAGATTTTTCTTATGTTTTATATTGCCCTGATGTGGCACTCTGGGGATACAGATTTTTTTGCCTTCAGGCTCAGTTGTTTTTTCTTTTCTCTTGCACAGTGTCTCATCTATGTGCAACTACCCTACATGGAAGACCTAAGACAATACGTATTTTCATCCTTGAAAAACAGTAAAAAATGCGTTCCTACAGGTAAGACGTGCTGGTCAACTGGAAAAGCAACCAGCTTGTTGTCTTCTAAGATGCTCTAAAAGAGTTAGAATATTTGTCTCTCCAATGAAGACATAAGTTTTGTTGTTATTTTGGCTTAGGAGAAAACCCAGGTATTTGGGCATCCCTTGTGGTGATGTCGTCTTGAAGAGTAAATGTGTATCAAAGCTTTGCCACTGCAGGCTGAGCAGACCTAAGTTTGCAAGCAGTATTTCAAGTGTCCTGTTAAATGACTTCTGGGCTCAGGTTGTGGCATCATTAGTCTCACAGGATCCTGTGATTGAGAGCTGAGATTAGTCCTCTGTATCCTTTGATCTTTGAACTCATTGTGGGAGTAAATGGCCAAACCTTGTGGGATCTACAGTGTGTGATGAGATAGCTAGAAATAGAACAGATGCAGCTGCTCTGTTGGTGCAAAGCTGGTCCTGTTGCTGTTTGCAGTATGGCCTGTTAATAAAATGTACAAAGGCAAAGACAATATTTTCTGTGGAGTGTTATTAAACCGTGCACTTACTGGTGTCCAGGTTGAGATGGATGGCATCTTCAGGGAACGTGCAGCCGCACAAAGCTTGACTTGCTCTTCTGAGAGTTTTGCACAGCAATGAGTCTTAAGTGGATGTAGTTTAAAATCCACTCCCACTTCTTTCATCTGCTATGAGATGCATTGAATGGGCACCTGCACGTCAGGGTATATACAGCTTGCTGGTTTGTTTCTAAAACAGTTTCTATTTTCTTGCCTGTAACCAGCAGTTTGGTAACAAATCTAAAACCTGTCTTACCAAAGCAGTAGCTGGCTATTGTGAACTGTGTTAATTTGCCATCATAACTTTAAAAATTTATATTGCGCCATTTAATTTTGCAAACCAACTGTTCTCCTTATTTTCTAAGTGGCCTATAAACCTTCTGTTGCAAATGAAAACATCTTGAAAAAGGAGAAAAGTGAAAGCAGAAAGGCAACAATAATTGAGGTCTTGGGGAAAAAGAAAGAGGCTTTATGACTTTACACTGTAGACCTTAAATAAAGCAGGGGTTTATTATTGTGTCCATTAGCCATATTCTTTATTGGCACATCTATAGCTGCAGTGTATTCTGTGGCATGTAATGACTTGGTGAAAATCTCACATTGTGAAGCGAATCTTCATTTATAAATTGTTTCAAGAAATGCATCCATCTGCAAGTGTATTTAATCTTCTTTGTGTGTAATTGCTGCCTTAGAGGATCAGTTATCTGCTGTTGACTCACTGATTGATTCCATGAATTTGGTTCATGAAGACGGAGAAACTTTTGAGGACCTATTTAAGCCCAGCAAAATACCAAACCCTCATTTTCAGAGATTATATCAGGTGAGATGATCGATGTGGTATTTTTTAAAAACTTTTTTTTAATGACTTTTCACTTTTCTATCTTTCTGTGATTCACATTGGAAAGATCTGCATTGTGAAAATGCAGATATAAATCTCTGGCATTAAAATATGGAGTAAACCAGTGATTTCTGTGTTGTGCCTGACATAGATTTATTTTTAAAATTTCCAGTTTCTAGGAAGCAAGGGAAATTAGACCTGTGCTGAGGTGTCTGCAACAGCATCAGTGATATTCACAGGCACATACACTAGGCAAGTAAAAACTTGCATCTCAACACTGAATTGTGGACATAGATTCAGTCTTCAGCTTTTGGACAAAGATTAAAATTGGCTGAAAATCAGGGAGTTCTTCAGCTTCTTATTCTGTGTCCCATCACTTTTCTGTGCATTGTTGCATCTAGCATTGTTCCAAACCAGGTCAGTCTGAGGTGAACTGGACCAGTGATAAATGGTTAACACTGTTGACATTTAAAATGTTCTGTTGGGGTGTCTAAGCTGATGCACTTTACGAGCGAGCAAAATAGTTCACACTTCCTGCAGTTATTCTATCAAGCTGTCTCCATTTTGATTTACATTCCTTTCATATCACGAAGACTTTCATTGCAACTGTGAGGATGAGAGACTTAATTATACATTGGAATTCAAGTGTTTGAAAAATGACTCAGCAAATTCAAAAATAAGGAAAATTGTGTTGCAATTTAAGCAACTGCAGAATTGTACTGTATACAGAACCATGGAGATATATTGAATGTGTGACTCTGCTCTGAAAATTGACCAAAAATGGTATTATAGCAATCATGTTCATCATATCTCAGCAATTCCACATGATTTATTTCAGTTTACAAGTAGGAAGAAGATACTTTTTTAAATTAAGAAAACTTACCCTAGCTTCCCAAAACCTTGCTTCCTCAGTGTTGTCAAAATAACCAAAGGATCTGAAGGTCAGTGTGTGTTTCAGGAACACATGTAAGCCCACTGTCTTCAAATCCTACTCTGATTGACACCCGAAGAACTCAGTGTTCTCTTCAAGTTCTGCCAGTCATATTGACAAGACAGTGTGTAACTGAATGCAAGATTTGATCAGTTGGAGGTTATTGCAGGGCAAGAACTTAAAATGAACTGACCTCTGCACAACTCTTACTTTAGGAAGGATTGTTAAGCTTGGATGTTACAAAACAAGTATGGCTTTGCTTGTAAATGAAACACTTAAGGGATAGAATTTGCTCTGTTATATTGCTAGATAAGAGTTCTGCATTCTTTTGGTTTAGTGGATGTCACCTATCAGTGAAAGATGGTTTTTTAGGTGTGCTATTTGTCTTCTGAAACAGTGTGGTGGTGGTGTTCCAGCACTTGAGTCAATTGCTGCTGGAAGAGAGTAACTGAGTAACTTGTCAATTTCCTTAGAGGATAATAGGATTTTGTAAGGGTGAATGCTACTGGTAGAAAAAGTGTTTATTGACTGTTTGAATATATGGGGTAGGGTACAGTTTCTGTCCTTGCTGTTTAGAAAGCCCTGTCAGTCCTCTTAGTGCTTTCTTTTGGCCACACGCAGCCCCATTTGTTTGTCTTATTACAAAATTGCTATTAATCTGTGTAAGTTGTTCTCTCCTTTGCTGCAAAAATGTTTCAGATTCTTAGTATTTTGCTCTTAGGCTGAGTGGCACTGCTGGTTCCGAAAGAACTATGAAGAAAAATTCTGCATCTTCTTTTGACTGTAGCCAGTAAGTGGATTGGGCTGAACAGAACCTATACATGGTTTTGAAAAATAACTCAGAAGAAAAGGATGAACTCCTACTTAATTTCCTTGCTTTGTTGCCTCATGAAGATATTTGGAATGATAAGTGACAAGAGCCAGAATTTAAACAAAAACATCAAGCTAAATTATATCTCTGGAAGTAGTGGTAGGCATCAGGAAATGACAGAGTGGGTGAAAAGTAGTTGTTAATGCTTGCTGGAGTGGAAGATGAGGAATATCCTGTATCCAGACTTCCAGCTTTTATTCCTTGCTTCCAGAAAAACCTAAGTGAACTTTTGTAGCTTTTGTAGTGGCAGACTTCCAACATTATTGATTAAGTTGTCCCTCTTAAATACAGGGATTTGAAGCACCTAAGACATTTGGGGAATGCAGTGCATTTTATTTGCTAGCCAAATAAACAAATTGCTCAACAATGGTGGTTCTGTACAGAGATGGACCTGTTGGTCTGTTGGTGCATATTTGTCATTGCTTATCACAGAATAAATGATGTGAAGCCCCTTCATTTCATCCATTGACCAGTATCTTGGCATGACCTCTGTTCCTGAAAGCTGGCTATGTCTCTGAAAGCAGAAATGTAAGGAAATCGGGAAGAGCAATGAGGAGCTGGTGCCTTGGTGACAGCATGCATGGATAGAGCAGTGAGTCTGGAAGACAGTGACAGTGTGGCTTGCCTTCTAGCTGTGAAGGCAGGAGTGGTTCTTGCTGGATGCAGAAGGAAGGGGAAGCAAGGTTAAGAGGGACTGTGTTGGTTTAGAAACTCCAGGTTGTCTCTTTAACTTAGTCTCCATTTAGCCCCTGAGTTTTGACGGTACGTGCCATCTCAGGTTTCAGAGGGAGTCATCTGCTTTAAAAACAAAAGTGGGTGCTGTGGCCACTCAGTCTGCAGCTCCTGCAGCTGCACACATAAAGATTTCAGTTACAAAAGCTGGAAACACATAGGCATAACAGGGGAGTTAGGTTTTTTTGCTTTGCGAGTTTAATTCAATTACCTAATTTTTTTTTATATATTTTTTTTTTTAATCGCAAGAGCCATTACTGCAGCTTCCACAACATTTTTACTCTCTTTCAAAATAATTGTGCCTTAAATCATTGCAAGTATTTCCAAATCAGTTGCCTTGTACAACTGCCTCCTTTTGACAGTATGTTCTAATATGGACTGGAATCTTAATGGCAGCCTGAAAACACATCAGTATTGATGTGTCACATATTGTCTGGATTTTCTTTATTGGCAGCTTTCCAGTGTGAATAGGAGCTTTTATTTGCTTTGATTTTGTTTTTTAAATTAATGTCATGTCTGACAGCCAACAGGGGAGCAAATCTCTGCTGTATTCCTAGTTTACTGAGCAGTTACATTCACACTGGTGTCTAACTCACCCAGTACAATGGGCATGGAAAAAATTCGTCTCCTGTGTACATCACATGTTTTGATGTGTTTGTGTGCATGCATTGGTATCTGTGTGTATTTTTGTAAATGCATATACCTATCTACTGCCATCCCACACTTCACAAAATTGTAAAGATATTTACTTTGTTTTCAAAACCCTCCATGGAACTTCTGTAGCCTGCCTCATTAACCTAGTCTCTCCTGCTCTGCTTGGCTCCCTGACTGTGTGCACTGACTCTACACTTGGGTGAAAAATCCTTCTCTGTAGCTCTCACCATCTGTTCCAACTTTGTGCATCTGTCAGGCCCCTTCATTCCCTACTCCTTTCAAAGCTAAGTTCCGAACATACCTATATTCTGTGCCTCACCTCTGCACATTTAGTATTCTCTTTCCATTTGCTCTTAAACTGGTGAACATTCCTCCTGTATGCATCCTGAGTTTAATTGACCAAGAAGAAATATTTTCTTTGAGGCACATTAAACTGTTACAATAACTGGAATGTGTGGTTGGGATAGATCTCATTATTTAATTTTGAAACGTATAGAAATCTCTCCAGCGTGACTGTTTTATAATAGAACTGCTTTTTAAAGGTAGAGTGAAGCTAAAAATATGAACAGTTGTAGATGACTGTTTCATTCCTGGGATTTTTCTAGTAATTTTCATAGAACTCATTCTTGTGAGTGTGGGAACACTCATCTACATCAGTATTCTTGTTTAATATCATTAATAATCTCTTTAAACAGTTGATCCTAGACTTTCAATCCACTGTGAGACGGAATATTTTTCAGCAATACAAAGGTAGTATGTTTAATATGGAAGATATTTTGTACATACATATGGTGTCAGGTGTACAGGCATTACATTAAAAGTTTTTAATATAATTGAAAGTTTTACTTTGCTCAGACTGTTTTGTTTCTTGCAGTGTTTGCAGCACAAGGCTTTTCACCCTGATAAGCCACTGCCGCCAATTGAGCAGCACCTTTTAGAAATGCTGGAGATGCCTTGTGTGGTAAGAGAAAGGTGTCAGGCTCCTCTTGAAAGAGTAAAAGCACTTTTCCCCCTAAAGGAAGTTGGCAAGAAAAAAGAAGAGAAGACTGCACAAGACATCTTCAAAGACAAGTAAGTTGGAGATGTATTATGGATTTTTTAGAAAGTTTTTTTTTTTTTACACTTCAAGTTGTTTTTGGTGGATGAAGCAGGCTCAGAGTCTTTTGAACAGAAAATCAATGAATTAAACACTGGAAAAAATGCTGATGGATAGAGAATATTGTGTTGCCATAGAATGTCTGGAGTATTTTGTGAACAGTGGTGGTCATACTGTTGCAGTGCAGGACACACTAGGAACCAGTGTATAAGTTCCTCATGTCTGTATTTGCTGTCACATAATCACAAAATCCATCAGGTTGGAATGGACCACAGGAGGCTGCTTGGTCAACCTGCTGCTCAAAGCAGGACCACCTGTGAGATCTAGGCAGGGCTTCATCCAGTCTGACCTTGAAAGCCTTCAGGGTTTGTGCATCCTTTCTGGGCAACCTGTTGCATTGCTTCCTGTCTCCTGCTCAGACAGTTTGTCCTAGAGCTGGTTTTAAAATAGTTCAAATAACAGTAACAGAGGGTCTAATTTAGTTTAGAATAAATGCCATGGAGCTTTAAATTAACCATAAAGTTGAGCCTTCCCTCTCAGCATGCTTGATTTAGGTAGTTCTCTAGCTTTCATTTTGAATATCAAAAGAAAAGCAGTTTCATTATTATCTGCTGTGCAATTAATGTGGTTGTCTCAAAAAAAGCTGTTATGGACTCTTCCTGGAACAGTTACAGTTTGAACAGTTTTAAAACAGGGTATTTTTGTTCTTATTGAATATACTATGCTTAGTTTATTTGTGCTGCAAATAGGAAAAATAAATGCTAAATTGCTACTGCAGTGGTACTGTCACCCCAGCCAAATCAATTTGCTCAAACAAAATCTGCTTCTTAGAAATTAATTTATTGAAATCTATAATTTAACTAGTAGGTCCCTGAGGTGCTGGAGTGTTCTCAGTTATCTCCTCCTCCCTTTGTTTTGTTATTTTTGGTTCAATCCTTTCAGCACTAGGAACGACGTCTTTGAGGTGTTTTGAGCTCTTGCTTAGCTGAGCTGTCATACATCCTTTACTTTGGGTTGGGTAGAGCCTCCTCAGCATGTTGGCTTTGGGAAGACATGACACAGGACTCCTGGCTTTGCTGCTTAAGACTAATGACCACATTTTTCTCCACAGACTGGGAAACAGCTGGCTTTTTTTTTCATTGTTGTTGCTGATTTCAATGTGTTCCTGTTGCCTTGGTGTGTCTGTGAATTCATACTGATTGAATTCTCTTTTCCTTACTCCTTGCCCCAGTTTCTCTGGGTTTATGTGCATCTCTACATTTGTATGTATATTTTAAAAAGTGGTAGAGCCACTTTTAGAAATAAAAGGTAAAAAATTTGGGCTCAAACAAGCTAGAGAGAGAATTTAAACAAAAAGCAGTGACCCATTACTGGTAGTTGTTTTAAAATGTATCTTCCCAAAAGCATCTGACGAGCAAGAAGGAAATCTATTTTGTTTAAAAACTGGTTTCCTTTAGAGGGGTGATAAAAGCAGCTGTAAAAGTAATTTAGATAGAAATTGATGTAGGGCATTAAAATGATTTTTTTTTTTTAAATCTGTAAAGGAAGTGAAAGGATACAGACTCAACTATGCAAAGAAGAATGAATGACATTAAGATTTTTTAAAAAATGCAGAAAAAATGGTATTGCTGTAGTAATGAATGGGACTGGTAGTATTTTATCATTGCTACAACAGCAGTCTTAACTGTATGGTTTTGTTCTGTGTTTGGGGAAAAGCTGAGATGATATAATTTAATCACTAGATAAAGAAAAGTACATCACTTTGCAACAATGATTAAGGAAAATATTAAACAACAGAGGCACTGACACAGGTTGCCCAGAGAAGCTGTGGATGCCCCCTTCCTGGCAGTGTTCAAGGCCAGGCTGGATGGGGCTTTAGGCAGCCTGGTTTAGTGGGAGGTGTCCCTGCCCATGGCAGGGGCATTGGAAATAGGTGATCTTAAGGATCCCTTCTAACCCAAACCATTCTGTGATTCTAAATGCTATGATTCTATGAGATTCAACTTATTAAAACTCAGATACAGGTTGCACTGAAGTATTTAGAAAAAGTTGTTTAGAAGATGTCTTGACCATTATTTTTGTGTTCTAAAACTGATTTGTATCTCCTGTCATCATATTGACCAGATTCTTCTGGTAATTTTTAAGGTCTAATGGGACTAAAGCAGCATAATTATAGGCATGATATCTTAATGGAGATTTCAGTATTCATTTGTATTTCTTTTGCTTAAGATCTGTTTAAAAAAATATAGTTTAAAAAAATTCCAGTAAAATAGAAAACATTTTACTTTTTCCTTCTTAGGTTGGCTGTGGAGAGGCTATTACCTCATCCAGCTTTGTAGGATGTGAGAGGCTTCTATATTAATGTGGAAGTGGGTGTTTTAAATTAATCTTGTATTTTATTAATTTTTCTCAAATAGTAATTGCACGTTTTGCAGTTTAAAAATACTGCTAATCAGTGCATATTCTAAATGTCAGATCCTTGGCTGGTATAAATGGCTATGGATTCATTAGTTTCTGCTGTGCTGCACTGATTAATGACAACTGTAGATTTGGTCTTAGGCTGTTAAATGCAATATCATCATTTATTTTCTCCTTCCTCCAATCCCAAAGCATTTTGAATCAGTAAAAATAATGCAGGAAGAGAAAGAAGAAAATTGATTGCCATATACTTTTGGAGGAAAATATTCTAAAAGAGAATTTTCATTGTTCTTTGCAACTTTTCATCAAACCATATCAATATACAGGATTTTTGGTTCCAGTAGAGGTTCTAAACTCTATGGTGTTGATAAGTATCAGTTTCTCCTTTTACAGAGAGACACACTGGCTGTTCAAAACAATCAAGCAACTTGTTCAAGGTTAGCCAGAAAGTCAGCAGAGTTGAGAATGAAGCAAAGGTATCCTATCCTTGTCCTTAGGCATAACTAAAGTCATCATTTCTCCTAAAGTGATAAGTAAGGTTATGCTGAATGACAGGAGTTGCTGAGGAGAAGGGATTTCATTTTGGTAGTGACAAAATTAAGAAAAGGACAGAGAAGACTGCTAAAACAAAGTGAGATAGACAGTGATTGTAAAGTAGGGGAGGAGTGTGCTATAGAAAGCAAAAAGGAAGACTCCACAAGTTCTTTCTAATAGCTGATTGCTTCTGCAATGTGCAATGCAGTTTTTGCAATCAGTTCTAATCTTGTAGAATGAAAAATGGCTCCTAGTCCAGGATCTCTGGCTTTGTCCCTACACCATCAAGCAGTTTCTTCTTTTCACAGTAGTAGAATTTTTCAGAAAAACTTGTTACTTTCTTTTGGGATTCCTTGAACACAATCCTGCCCTTTGGGTTGCTGAGTAGCTTTCAGTCATTCTTAAACTGAAATCAATTTGTCCGTGTCAGTAGCCTGACAGCATCTGATTTTCTTCTCCTTTTGTGATTATCTGGATTTTCTTCTGTTGCTGAGATGTGCTCTAAAGTGTAGCATGTTAGATGTTAGAATTAAGTTCCTAGTTTGAATGTGCACCTTGCTGTATGTTACCTGTAAGGACAAAACAAGAAAGTAGCCCAAAATCACAATTAGCTTTTTTAAAATAATAAATGGTCTTTTGAAAACATTTGGAGATGTAGCTTAAAATGTCTTAAGAGTTCTGATCTGCTTAACTGGAATTTGTCTAGCAGGTTTTAACAAATATAAGTGGAAGTTTACAGAGCTCTCATGTGCTGATGGAGAATAGGGGTTGTTAGACTCAAAAGGCACTGTGTAAACATGTTTGTATCAGCTATAAACTCCAAGGCAGGAACTAGCAGGTAGTGATTGAACAGTAAATTAATGTCTTACTAAGAGGGTAAATTTTCACTGACATTTCATGTTTAGAAAAAAATCCAGTGAGAATACCAAATGTCATGTTATATACTGTAAATTATCAAGGTTAACTCAACACAGACGTTCCAAATAAAGTGATTGGAGATATTCTGTGTTTAGAAAGATGAAGAAGGTCTGTATAAGGAAATTCACACCTGAAGTAAGCACAAATAATCTCATACCTTCAACAGGTGATGCCTTTGCTTTATGTTAAGATAAAGTTTGATCTCTGTTTATACTGTCTGGTTTGTGCAGCCTGGGGGAAAAATGAGGCATGGTTAACTGTTGATTTTGGAACAGTTATGTAATGAAATTCAGTTCAGTGTATATTTCATTAATTTACTGACTCCCTAGTTAGTAGGCAGGACAATTTACTTCAAGCGTTTATATTCATTTTTGTCCTTCTCATTCACAGCGAAGATGAGCCCAGCATTAAGAAACCAAAAATTGAAGATGAGGACGGGAGCTTTAGCATCATGAAACTTGCTGAAGGCAATATCACCTCTGTAAGCATATTTTTACAAATCTGATTATTATAGGGGAAGATTAATTCTCTTAGTCTATTATAGTGAATATACAGAATTCCTGATAAAAGGAGGGTTTCTAGCTGAAAGATGACTGAAATACTGTCTGCTTGTACATTTGAGACTCTGCTAGAGATTGTAAAGACAACTCTCTCTGCCCTTAGGCATGTGTTAGCACAAATTTCTATCCGTCGTGGATATTTTAGGACAAAATTCTCTCTTGGTGTTTAGAACTCTAAAAGGAAAGCCTGAGGATCTGAAGAAAACAGAATTGGAGCTCAGTGGCTGAATTTTATTCTTGTTTTCTTTCATATCTTCTGCAACACAGAAGTTGCCTCTGTGTATTTAATCAAAGGTATTGATGTGATTTTAGACATTGTTCTCTGCATTAATTGGGGGTCTAAATTAGAAATTTGCCTTCATCTTGCCACTAGATCTAACTTAATTGTGTGGGTAGATGAAACCTGTATCGTAACTGTGCACCTTCCTTTATTTGATGTTTTCCTATTATTAAAAAAAAAATTAATATTGAGCTATCTTCACTTGTTTTCAAATGTGCTATTCTTAGAGGTTCGTTTTGAAAAATGCATTATTGATAGTTATAAAAATATTTGAAATCGAAAAAGATTTCAACGTTCTGCACTCCTAATATAAATTTCCTGAAAAGTGACATCACCAGATTTAAAAGAAACACAACGAGACCAAGCAAACTTATTGCAAGGTCCACAAGTTATTTTGACAGCAAACCATAAATTTTTTTTTAAAATTAGGAGAATTCTGATTGCTGGTAGGAAATTTTAAGCAATGTAGGGTTGTTAGTTTTTTTCCCCTCAAGTTAATGCATCCATTTTTCAGTGTTGATTTATATTTGACCAGGTTTTAGTTCCTTTGAAATGTTTCTGCACTTGTATGCCCATTTGGAGCTTTGGCTTTAAGATGTCAGACTGTGCCAGAAAGCCTAGATGATTTAAATGCAAGCTTTTAATTTTGAGCTTCCTATTGGAGTGGCAAACCACGGATTCTGTACCCATGTGCCTGGGAGCTCACGCTCCTCACTGGGCATCTGGTGAGATTAGGGAGGCCTAAGAGGTCCGTGCTACAGAAGATCTCAAAGCTGAACTAGCAGATAACCTGAATTGTTGTGCTTCTGTCCTCTCAGCACCAGAGAAGTGGTCAACTTTTAACAGCTCAGCAGAGTTCATCTTGCTCATGTCATAACCAACCTTTGCCAGGAGTACTGTGCATTAACACACATTTTAAGACTTGCATTTTTTGAGTCTGAATGCAGAGGAGTGTAGAGCTTCTGTTTTCGCATTAAAGTAAAAAGAAATTTAAAGATTCTTGTTGCCTGACAAAAAGAAGGAGATGGATATTGGCAGAAAATTGAATTGGTTTTTGTACTTTTTGTAGGTAGGCAGTGTCAACCCAGCAGAAGATTTCCGAATTCTGGTGAGGAAGAAAAATGCTGACTTCAAAGAGGGTAAATGACTTTTGTCTGTCTTAATTATATTAGTAGCACCTTCAGGGTTCAGTAAATGCAATCCATTTGTCTGAAGACATGTTTCTAGTGCAGTGTGAGTTGCTCTGGAATTTACAGGTTAGCTTGTAGTGCCACTCAGCCAAGGAAGGTGTAATTTGTAATTCTCATGTCAATACTTGCCTTCCCCAATTAAAAGTCTCAGGTAGCTGTGTTTGGGTAAGAAGACACTAGAGAGCTACATTGAGGCACCTGAGCAACCCCTCAGGTGTTTCTAACAGCAGATCCCTTGGTATTCACTGACTGCCTGATTCAAAGTGAACCTCAGCTTCTCATTGCTGGGATCTTTCTGGCCTGCAGTGGAGAGCTGTTGGCTGTGCACAGTGTGAGAAACCTGTCTCGTGTTCCATGAACAAAAAAGAGACTCTCATGGCTGGGACTTAAATCTTTAAATGCAAAGATAATTTCGTACTGCTTGTGAGTGAAAGGAAAACGCAGGTGAATTCAGAGTGGAATAAGCAGGTGGTATGTGTAATCTGAAAATTGAGAGGATGCTCTGTGTGCACCGACTCTTCTCAGAGATGAAAAAGAACACAAAGCACAGGTCAAGCACTGTCTTGCATGGCCTGAAAATGCAATGGAATTATCATTTGTTTGTATGGTATTTCCCTCCTGGAGTAGCTATACAGAGATATATATAATCCAAAGGTGTCTTAAAAAGAATGCACAAGATGGATGGGGTCCTTTATCTCGTAAAGGGCGATTTAAAGGTTGTGGCAGGGTAAACCTGATCTACCAAATAGCCACTAATGTCACATTCCTTTTCAAAGAAAGATTTGCAGAGGTGCTTAAGTGAGGTGCTGGGTATTTCAACAAGGCCTTTGGTCCTTTTGGATGTAGGTTGAGGAGTGTGTTGAGCAGTATATTGAGTTGTGATATGGTCTATTAAAGCCTACATAGCTATTTCTCTCCAGAATTTCCAGACTCTAAGCCAGCTAGCTAGCTTTTTTACATGGATTTTTCATTAGATCCAGAAGAAATTATTTATTGAAAAAATACTTGGAGTTGTGTTCTTAAATCTCAGATGTATTAAGATGCAGCAAAAAAGCATTGTACAATACATTAGAATACAGAAACTGTGAAACAGTCAACTACTTTGTTACGGTGATAAATTCTATCATGTAGGAAAACTCTAAGGCAGATATAGGTGTAGTGATTGCCCTTGAAGATGGTTGAACTAGAAAGAGTGCTTAAATATGTCCACTTGGTAGCTGTGCTGGAGATAACTGCAGTACATGTTTGGAAGGTTCTGAAATTTTGAGCAATTTGCTTTTATTCTGTGTGATCTGCTCTGTAATGATAAGGTGTAGTTAAACAGAATGTAGTGCAGTCATGCATTTAAAGGAGAGATAGAAGCCACTATAAATAAAAACATGCTTTGCATATTATCTCTTTCTTCTGGATAATCCTTTTTGTGCTTTAGAGCCTTTTAGGTAGCTTAATACATTCAACATTGCAGGCATGTTTTTAATGGCTTGCTGTATTGCACTTTGCTTATGTAAATAGTAAACTCTGCCTTAAAACTATTCAGTGGTTCGAAGGGGTTTTTTAGTATAATTTTATGTCATTTAATGATGAAACTTTTTTCCCTCTGCTAGAATGTAAGAAATATAAAATTTCTTTGCAGAAAAGGGTAGTCTGTGGCATTTAAGTACTTCATTGTAAAAACGGTAGCATTTTATGTGTCAGGATGCCGACAGGAGAACTGCTAAGTTGCATTCTGTTTTTCTTTCTTGTATTAAAAAAACCATCTACTATAGTCTTCCTAACTGAATAGTGCTTACATTCACCTATTAAAATAACAGCAGTCCTTTCATAGGGAAGAGAAAGACCTTTCAACTGTTTGATTGGAGGTGGGTTGTTTTTTAGTAGATAGAGAAGTTGTAGCAGTAGGAAGAAGTACAAAGTATTTTGTACTTTAAATACTGACACTACAGTTGCTTTTTAATTAAGCTGCAGGTTAATGGGAAACCCACACCAAAATTAGAAAGGTAGCAGTACCAGAGGATGGCAAGGTGGTTATTTTTCTTTTTCTTCTGAAACAGCTTGTAGGAAGTCCTGATGGTGTATTTGTCATTGAAAATAGGTACCAGTACATTTCCTGCAGTGTCCTCACTGGGATTTGTTAATCAGGGCTTGTACCTTTCGTAGCAGAAGTCTTAAGTGTCAGCTAGTCCATGTCTGATGCGGAGAACTGGGCCACTAATGCCTAAATGCATGTCTCTAGAAAATCAAAGATTTTCGGATTTGTAAGGGTCTTAGAGATAAGTTTTCTGGACTGGCAGCTCAATTCCTGAAACAACAATCTACTTTGGTTTTACCTGACAGCTGTGTAGTTTATTACAGTAGGGAGCTGCTTAAGGGTTACATGGTGAGTTATGTTTGATGGTATCAGCTTACTGGTTAACATTGATGCTCATGGAACTAGAATTGTGTTCCCCTCCAGTCATCTTTACTTTCTTATTTACATTCATGGCCAGAGAGATGTCATTTTATGCAGATATTATTTTGAGCAAGTCACAACTGTACAGTCATCACAAAGAGATGCCTTCTGATAACAGCTTCTGATGTTTTTGTCAATGACTGTGCATAAAATAGATTAGTTTACCTGAGTAGAATCTAATGGTTGCTCCCAGGGGTGTACAATGAGTTTCTTCATTGCTGTGGCTTCAGAGAAGACTCTCAAATGCAGTCAGTGCTTGCCATCTTTGTAATACCAAAGGAGTAGCCACATGACTACCAGTTCATTCTCCTGTTTGGAGGTTTCCATCCATGTCTGTATCTCTGGAGAGCAGATCATGTCTGATGTGTTGTGTTGCATTTTCATAGGCTTCTGTAGAAGACAGAATCAGGGGAGTAGAAAAAGATATTGACACATGCATAGTATTTTCTTTGATTTGTAAATTTCCTGTGTGAATTTATAGGCCACATTTCATTGCATCTTACAGGACTCCTGTCTGAGAACATGATGTCTGAAATCCATTTTCAATCTGTAGTTGAAAAAGCTTTTTTTATTTTACTGATTGTCAGCTGGGAGAGAAATCTGCAATGACAACTCAACAGTTTATGGACATAAGAAAAAATGTCCAGAGACAAATTGTACTAAGCTGTCATTTTTATATTTATAGTAAGTTTGTTAATATTTTTCTTCCTAGTCATTTCTAGAAAAATATAGTTTAAAGGAGTCAGGAACTGCATGTGAACAAGGATGATATTTTATTGCAAGATTTTCTGTAGAAATAAGTATGGTTAATTATCTTTCTGGAGCTAAGGTAATTTTTTAAGAAGCTAATACTTAATTTCATTTTTTGTTGGCATGTTTTTGCAGTTTGTCTGCATTTTTATCTTACTGGATGTTTTTGTATATTTCAGAGACTATTCGTACTCTACTGCTAGGTAGGCCAAATACAATGACTGGTTTGATGAAAATGATTCAGTCATTAGAAGAGTTTTTGCAAACCAAATACTTGAGTATGTAGAATCACTTTGAAGTTTTCTGTATATCTGCTTCACAGAGAAGATGAAGCTAGGTTTGTCTTTGAAGGGCATAGTGATGGGGTGAGACTCAAAGCTCTGAGTTGCAACAAACAGAATTTGAATTAGATGTTATGGGGAAAAAGATAATAAAGATCACAATGATGGGACTCAAACACAGAAAGAGGGGCCCAGAGAACTTGGAGGCTCTCTGTCTTTGGAGCTACACGGAACTCAAGTCTATGGAGCACTGAGCCACCTGTTCCACAGTGAACCCTGTTTTTAGCAGGGATTTGGGTCATACATCCTTCAGACATCCAGCCTAAATCATTCTGATCCATACCCATAAGATATTCAGAGACACCATTTCAAAACTGAGCAGCACCTCACAGGGTACTGGAGTAGTTCAACAGCTCTTGATCTTAAAATTCTTATTTCTTGGCTTAAAGATGGAGGTCCTTAAAAATTAGTACAATTTTCAGTTCAAAATTTCTTTCTTCTTTTAAGTTCTGGGAAGATGATACAGAGGAGTATTTTTAAATTAATTATCAAGCATTTTAACTGATTTGTCAGTGAATCGTACTTTAAGCACTGTCCATGAATACAAATCATTACCACCAGCAGCACGTAAATCAGAAGATTAACAATGGGAGTCTTTTGTCTAAAGGAAGAATTATTTTCTTAACCTGCTTTATTTTTTTAGAGGGGAAAAAATCCCCAAGGAATTGAACTTGGACTGTAATAATAGACAGTTTTGGCTATTATTACTGTGTAATCTGATTGGTATAGTAGTCAAGACCAAGAGCTGAACTGAACAAACATGAAAATATAACTGCACTTTTGTACTGTAGCTTTTCAGAGATAACAAGTGAATATAATTGTTCATGGCGTATTTCACAAAAAATGACAACACTGGTGAATGTATTTTGGAGTAGCGAATGTATCTGAATGCCAGAGGGGAAGAGATTAAATTCTACTAGAACTAAAAGATCTTCTATTCTATGTTTTGTTTTTTTTCCTGCAGTTCTCCATCCCCTAATAACTATATTTGTTATCTAACCAGTCAGGTACAGTAGAAGGAGGAAAGAGGAGATTAAAATTTCTTGGGATGTTGTGCAGAATGTGATGGTTATTAGGAGTGCTGGAAATTCCAGTTAATGCAAAATGTAGAAGTCTATTAGTTCACTTCCTTAAATGTGTGTGGAATGAGGGAAGTTGGGAGAGAAGAAAAAAGTTATAATTACACAGAAGTGGCCTGAATGGGCTGTCAGTTTGTAACTCAAGGGCCTGCTCTTCAAAACCTCAATGCCTTAGATTTGTCTGGGACACATCAGAGTTAATGCTTATCACAGCTTAGTTAAAAAAACATCTTTATGCAGAACATGCCTTGCTCCAAAAACAGGGACATCTATTTTTTGCAGCATCCAGACCCAAAGATTCAGACTAATGAAAAGGCAGCAGGAAATCAACGAAGTTCTCAGATTAGAACTGTAAAGGAACAGCAACCACTTCAAGAATTTCCAATTATAATCCTTATCTACTGTCTTTAGTATTACTTTTGGCCCCCTGAAGTAATTTGGTAGTCTAATCTGAACGTATAAATTTTTGTCTATTTTAGTTTCATCAATCATTGGCCTATCATTTAAGGGAAATTCAATGGACAGAACAACTTTTTAGCCAAGCTATTTCAGGATGTTAGAGGAATCTGACTTTAAATACTGTTGCCATGTAACCTGTTTGCTGCATGTATTATGGACTCTCAGTGCCTGGTAAAACATTGCAGGTTTCCTTTGGTTCCTTACAACAGGTTTCAAAAGGAGGCACCTCACAGTCAGTAGCAAGAAAGTCTTTTCTTCTGATGGCTGCCAGGGCAATCAAATGGAAAGGGATTTTAAAAAAATTAAATGCAAAAGAAGTAGTAGAGTGTCTGATAATTTCAAACAGTATGCTGAAATCATTCTGACAATAAAGACTTTTATTGCACCCTCGTAGTGCCTGGGGTTTTAATTTAACACATCAATGAGAAGGCAGTGTTTAAAAAAACACCACCACCACTGAAAACACCAGCAGGACTTGCTTTTATTAGTGCAATTCATAAGAAATTAGAACATTTAATGAGAAAATCATTAACCATGAAAAAAATGGACTGACTTAACTTGGGAAGCTTAAGTGGTGAAACTTCAATTTAGTTTGTCAGCTACTGGTGAAATAAATAGAGTGAGCTGATTACCTCTGGCACTGTAGGCACTTAAGCACTTTCTTGTGCTGTAGCTGCTGTTGGACAGAACCATTATCTGCCTCCTTTTCTAGAAACTGTCAAAAGCTAGTGGGACAATATCAAACATGCCTTCTTTCACTCTCTTCAGAGATGTTGTCCTTCAGATTCAGTTCAATTAGGCATTTTATAGAAAATAATGTAATAGCCAGTGCTGTGCATACTCACAGTGAGCAGAGTGGAACACAGTACTTAAATAATGTCTCCTTCTTGGTGTTTTTACTTCTTGTTTCTTCCACCACTCTGGCAGGGGGTTTTCTTTTTGGATGCTTCCATAGCTGAGATACTTGAAGTGACATCTGTAACATCTGGAGCTGGGAAGGGCTATAGGTCAGGGGAAAGGTTCTGCTAATCCACTAACTGGTCTTTAACAGTACAAGAACAGGACAGGCAGATGCTGTGACTTGTTCAGAAAGCTTTCCTGAATTTTCTTCCTCAATGGCAACAACACTGTTAATCTCCCTTGGTAGATGTCCTCTTTTAAGAATTCTAAGAATTTGTTCAAACATTTTTTTAAGCTGTTAATACAGCCTATGGTAAAGCAGCCCATGGTGAAGGGGAAGGGTGGTTTGTGTTTCAAGAGGTGCGTTTTTTGTTGTTTGTTCTTAACCCGACTCTTGGCTCTTGTTTTGAGAGAGGCAGGGGACTATCAACTCCTTATTCATTCTTTTCACAATGCTTCTGAGTTTATAGATCACTGTTGTATCCTCATCACACTTGTCTTTTCCCTGGCTGAGGTGTCTCCCAGAGGGTAAAATTGGACACTTCTCACCTGTAAGTGAACATGACGAGAAAGTAAATTACTGAAATCTAGCAGAAATTAGTTGGGATTTGCAGAGCTCTTGGGTGACATTTTCTCATGTCTGTTTGCAGTGGTGCACAGCTACCTACCTTTTAGGAGCTCAACAGTAAGGGTAAAACTGGTGTTCCCCTTCTTGTTGGTGCAGGTCTCACTGTTTCCCTCTGCTTGTTTCTGTCAGGCACGCACAGTTTATAATCTCTGTAATCATAATATCTTTGCCCTGATGAAAAATTATCGAACTACCTGTACAAGAGACAAGACATACTCTGATGTCAATAACAGCAAGGTCTTCTAACTGCAATCACCCTACACATGTTGGTTTGACATTATTACACCTTTCTCATAAATTTAATTTATTGAAATACGCATCTATTGCAAAGGATGTTTAGGGGATATGCTTGTGTTGTAGAACATTAACTTCCCTAAGCTTTAGGATCCCAAATTTTTATCGAACATGTTAGGCCACTGCTTTTTTTCCAGGCTTTCAGAGAAAAGTATGCCTTGGACATGCTTGAGGTTCTTCCTAGTATATCTGGCTTTTCCAGAGAGGCTGAAATAATGTCACTGTCTTAGATAACAATTATCAACTTGTATAGCTTCAGGCAGTGTGGGTATGATTAACTCTTTAGATGCCTGTGGAGTAGAAAAAGAGAGATGTAAAAGAAAAGGGGTTTTTTTTCCTTGAATGTGTGCATTCTTTGATTGATTTATTTATTTCTCCTTGTCTTCCAGTGAGTCAGCAGTTGATAAACCGCATTGATCAGTTCCTGGAAAATAAAGGTTCACAGTACTACATGAAAGGGATCGACTGTATCAGAGTTTTTAGAGAGGAGGCCATGAAGGTAATGTTATTGTGTGAATACTCTTACCTCTTTCAAATTAAAGGCATGATGGGCCTATTTTCTGTATTAGAAACTTGATAATTTATTGCTGCAGCAAAAAGAATTTAACTTAAAATATATTTCAAATTTTAGAAATAGAGTTGCATTTTATGGGGGTTTTTATTCTTACTGGAATGGGGACTAGCATCTCTGGTATTATTTGCTGTTGTTTGTTTTCTTTTAAATATAAAACAGAAGGCCTATGACCTGATGCTTGTGCAAGGAAAAGATGTAATCCTACAATTTTCTTCTTCAACAAAGCTAGTTACAAGAAAGTCTTTCTAGCTTTCTGAAAGACAGTTTTTGTGGCTCACCTTTCCTTAGAACTTATGGTTTTAATAGAAATAAAAACCAAATTCTATAGACTTTTGTGTTCACTGTGTTAAATGACTTCATGAAGAATTAAATTTGCAGTCCTCTTTAGGAGTTCTAGTATTTCTTGCTTACAGTTGCTGTTTTATTTTTTCAGCTGTCCAGGGTGCAGTGCTTTAATGACTTTCTGCAGGCCCTGAAATCAAAGTTGGAAGATAAAGCCTTAGCTGATTTCTGGGAGATCATGATACAAGGTAGGATGGCATTTTTAAAAAGTTAGACAATTTCTAGTTGTATTGTGCATTTATCCATTAAGTAAGAAAACTTCATTAGCAGTGGGGCACTTAGACTAACCCCACTGCAGCATTTTGATATGCTTCATTCCTGCAGCCTATTTAAAAAAAAACAAACCTAACAACTTTCATGTTGTAGCTTCCTTTTCTGCACTAATAGTTTCATATCAGCATTATTCATAATGCTTTGCCAAGTCTTGTTGAAATGGTAAATTAATTGTGGAAGAAGAGTCAAATTAAATGTTATGGGGTAAGGAGAAGAAGACACAATTTCAGCTGAATTTCAGAATAAATGGAAAAAACTCATGCAGTAGAGCTATAAAAAGATTCTTGCAGTTTAAGCTTCCAAAAAGTCATAGATAGCGTTGAAATGTGTCACTGATCATTCTGTATTTAAGTAACCTGAAGGACAGAATATGTGGTAATATGACACCTACCTATGATTAAACTGGGAGATACAAGGCAGTGCCATTCCAAAAGACATTCAGAGACTACGCAAGTGATAAATAAAGGAACATTTTCACAAATACAAAATATAGTGGACTAAAAAAAAAAAATCTTTTACATCATACTCTTGTTTTTAATTGGAGCCAATGCTGAGAAAATCTGTTAAATGTCCAGCTGTATCTCTTAATGGTGCATGCTATAAAATGCAGTGATGTGCTTTCGTATAGTACCATTCAAAGTGGTGAACTCCAGTCATGCTGGAGTGTCTACTTCATCCAACTCCTTTGAAATACAGGATGGGAATTTGTTTAGCAACATGAAAAACCAGCACAGGACAACACTGACAAGAATATTATATTCAGTAGTGCTGTAGGGGACCTTCTCTATAAATTTGGAAAAAGAAACCAATAAACTTTGGAAGTAGCAAACTTGGATCTTTCAAAGCCATGAATAATTTTTAGTTTGTATGAATCAGAGTTTTTGACAAACTGGAGTACGTTTTTGAGGAAAAAATCAACCAAACAAACAAATACAAAGAGAGATGATATTTTCATACAGCATAGATTATCTTCCTTTGAGAACATGGTGAAATGAAATTGTGATGCTTTATGCATAATCTGGCTGCTCCAGTAGGCAGCTGAAATTGCTTTTTACTTGCTGCTACCAAGAGCAGAAGTCCTGTTTTCTCTCCTTCTTGCCACATGACCCATCACATTTTTTCTACCAAATGTGGTGTGCATTGGGCCTTGGCATGAGTGGCTGCAGTCACCAAAGGAAGATGGATGTAAGTTATGAGTTGGTGGCTCAGAAGAAAGGCAGATCTGTTTGACAGGTTCCTTTGTTTCATGAAACCCTGCCATGTGGTTCTGGGGGCACATGAAGGTGATACTACATTTACGCTGCTGCTGAAATTTTTATGAAACTCCTATTCTTTGCTCTCACACCTACAGCTGCTTATTCAGGCACAAGCATTTGTGTGGCCAAGTGATGAGCTAGACTGGAAAAACTATTGGGGTCAAAAGAAATGGAGATTTTTTTGAATGGTTTTTTTTTGGGGGTGGGACCTCACTGCACAGGGTGGTCCTGCTGGCACAACCAAGGAGCAAAGTGGGGCAGGACCAGCACTTTGGTAGTCAGACTAGGTAATCACAGCACAAGTCTCTGAATGCTAGGAGTTAATATTTTCTGAGGACCTAAGAGCATGCTGTGAATGACTAAAAGTGTAATTTTTAATAGATTTTCAGCATTTCATCTATGATCTGTGATTTTGGTGTCTCATTAGTTTGATTGTCACAATATTAGCAGTTTCCTAAATGGATACTTCCACAAGCTTATGAATATGCTCATTAATTTATTTTTATATCATATTTTATATCATAGTTGACTCATTTATGCAAGTCACATTTTCCTTTGAGTGATACTCTTTTTTTTGCTGGTGATGATGACACATCCAGAAGTTGGAATGTGAAACACTTTTTTCACTTCTAACATTAGGTGAGTTTTTGGGAAGCCTTCTAATGATATTTTTATATATCTTTTTTTTTTTCAGACAGAATTTCTTTGATCACTAAAGATGAAGCAGAGGAAAGTTCAGTGACTGGTGAAGAGGCTGAAAAGGTATCATTTTTTTAATGAGCATCTTTTTGTATAGAGCCCTCACTGTGGAACTGAAGGCTTTCTTACATGGGTAGATCTTCAGCTGAATGAAATAAGATCCATATGAAGAAATAAGAATGTTCTTTTGCCACACAATTGAAACTTCCACATTTCAGAGCAAAAATACCTTAGTATGTTTTACATACCTTACAATGTTTTACTTTAATTGGTCTTTAAAAAGTAGCATGTAGTGAAATTATCTGAAAATATCCTCTACAAAGAATAGGAACTTCAGCAACTCAGTGTAGTAGAACAGCAGAGTACTATCTACATATGTAAGATCACTATTTGAACTTCACAGAAAGAAATGTGTTCTCACTGGTAGAATGAGTTCAAAAATCCAATACCTTTTTTTAAAAAGTTTTGTGAACTCCAGCAATTCAAGATGTTGTGGTTAGTTTTCACCATACATGCTGTGATACCAACATTTTCCACTTTATGCAGCTCTTGTGGATTGGTGGACATCATTCATGATGCGAGGGGTATTATTGGTGACCATATTAGATCCTTTTGGAAATGGGAGTTTTGGACTATTCACAGGTATAATTTCTACAGCATTTCAGTAACTACAGTGGTGAATGAAGGATGTCCCAGTTATGAAGGACTGAATTCTGACAGGCAGAATGGTGCCTTGTCTTTGCAAGGAAGCAGAATCCAGAGCTGCTGTCGAAAATTGTATTTGTGTGGAGAGGATAAGATGGATATTTTTGTGTCAGGCTGCTAGTTTAGGAGAAAGGTCCTTGTATCACAAACCCCCAAAGGTAAACCTGTGGTTAAAATGACTTTTGCAGAGAAGTAGCTTTTATAAAAGATGCCCCATTGATTTTTGCAGCTTCCAGGCCTTCCATTAGGAATAGCCAGAAGTGGGTAGAAGTAGGTTCTCTGAGTTAGTTAATGAGCAGAAAAAGGTTGTATTTTGGAAACTGCTTTTTTTCATCTGTAACAATTTACCTCAAGGTGAAGAAGGCACAGAAATGTCATGAAAATGAAATCCTAACAAACTAGGAGTCCAGAAAGCTGAGCACATGTGCAGGATACAAAGGACAAGAGTATGATGATTTTCCTAGACATGAAGGACCTACAGGCTATTTCTCATTACTCATAAATGTATAGAGCAACTTTTCCCCCAGTGGTGGTTTTAAAGAGTATCAGTCTTTTTTATCGACTTCAGGTGCTATGAATTTACTTGGAAACTTCCTAAGACAATATTGTTCTTGAGAACTTTACTTTCTAGTCTAAAACTACCACTGATATTCAAAAAATGTGTTAATGCTGTGTGAAATAGCCACTGTTCCTTAAGGAAATCTCCGCTAACCACAAAGACCTTGCAGCATACCATTGTCTTCACTGTGAGCTTGTGGTGGCTAAAAAATACTATGCCTGCATAGGAATGCAGCACAAATTACAGAGTACCAAGGACTAGATTCACAGGTGCCAGGCTAAGCTGGAGCAAAGCATCTGTAGACTGACTGCAAGTTTACATTTCTGTTTACCATCATCCTACAATCAGCCATATAGTGCAATACAGGAAACTATTTTGTGATTGATTGAAGGTCATTTTGTGATTGATTGATTGATTGATTGAAGGTCATACAATAACTATATCTTCCCATTAAATTGGGGGAATATGAGATACTGCATGAAATCAGTTCTGCAGCAGAGTTCTCTAACATGGCAGTTACCTTAACTTCCAGAGTAATTGGGTTGCATCTCTTTGCTAACTAAGCAGTTGGCAATTCCAGATATTCACTAGATAACTGCCTCCCCACACACTGTCCAAATCCAAACCTAGAACCCTAATTTCCCATTGTCTGTTAAGGACTCATATGACCTTTTCATTGAGAAACTGGAAGACTCCATATTCTTGGAGTCAGATCTGCAGGGATAAAATATTTTATCTTGATGTTGTGGGGCTGGTATAAAATCCAGTCCTCTTTGGTCCAGTTAAACCCTGCCACAGGTTTCCTGTGTGATACAAAGCCAGCATTTTCCTAGGTCTACAGCAGATTGCAAAAGTGATTCATTTGTTTTCTGTACCAAAGGCAATACCCTTCAGTAAAGGGTTGTATTGGGTTTTTTCAAGTATCTCCCAGCAGAGTAAGATGCACGTTTTCTTCACCTCTTTAGAGGTTATGTGCAAGCCTGTAGGTCACAGGGTCGTCTGTCAGTGTAGTCCTATGCGACACAAAAGCCCTTTCTCTTACGTGCTGTTTACTAGCTGCTAGTTGTTTCAGGACGGTTTTGTCTGTAAGATTATAGGTTTTATAAGGTTGCTGTCTGCAGGAAAAAGGAAGACTTACCAGGCTGCTTATTAGACAGGTCAAAGTTTCCTTTTCCTTTTTGCTTGATGTAGGTTATCCATGCATATTTTCCTATCACTGAGAAAAATGGGGTTTTTTTTTCCCCCTGTAATAGTGGAGATACTCTTTTTAGAGCATGAGGATGGTAGGTTAAAAGAGCAGGAATGTCAAGTGCTTTTTCTGGTTGCTTTGGGGAAGATAATGGATTTCAGCACAGCTATTATATGTAATTTGCTTTTGCATAAATGTAAAACAGGTTTTCAGAAAAAAAACCAACTTTGGATGTTCAGCATTTGATGGAAACCTCAGGTTTCAATTTACTGCAAATCTTCATTGTACATTTCTCTAGCTTTTAGCTTCCTTTGTGTAATTTAGCGTGAGAAAGATGATTGTAAAAATTTTGAAAAATGTGCTACATTCAGAAATAATATTTGACTCCTAATTAAATATGAAAAAAGGAAATTTGATCTGGCACAAAAAGCCTTTCAGAGCTGACAAATGTCATTAGCTTTTAGTTTCATAGTATGTGCTTTATATTACTACTAAATTAAGAACTCTTCCAACAAAAAAGATACACAGACGTACAGCATCCTGAAATTCTAATTCCTTCTGGCCCTGTCACGTTCCCTGCCTTTTTTTTTTTTTTCAGCTACAGAATCTCTATGATAAGTTAAACTCAGCGTGTTAAAACATGAATGTTGTCTGTGGAGTGAGATTTCTACATTCCTCTTGGATGTTGCTGTTTAGGATGTAGGAAAGGTCTGGTCTTTGGTCACTGAGACAACGGGGCAGAGGTTGTCTGTATCCTCTGCCTTTGGTGTTATCCAAACATGATGTATTTGCTTTTCATCCTAGAGGATGCAACAGGAAAGTCACAGAGTTTTACCCCATGTCTAAAGCTATCAGTAGGGTTCTAGAGAAGGATCAGAATATTTTATTTATTTGAAATAATGTTTAAGCTTTTCACACTACAAGTGTATTGTCTCAGAGACTGGTGATGTTGATAGGGATTCCCATGGCCTCTTACACAATCTCTCTGGCTGATGCAGTTGAAGTCCCCAGCTGAACAGCAGCTCCCTTTTAGGAGCACAAAAGAGTTATCTAAGCAGGTATTTATAGCCTGTTTAATGTGGCTGTTTTCCACTTAGCTGTTCTCTTTCATCATCTGGAGTTACAGTGAAGTTGTTTCTGACTTAAGGGTGACAGAACTCAAAGTCTTGGAATGTGGCTTTTCCTCCTCAGCTTCACATCTATGATTTTTGGGGAGCAGGGTTGTTTCTGGTTCTGTATACTTGTTCTGGTGCATTTTAATAAGAAAAGAAAAATATTTTATATTAAGGATATTGGTAAAAAGGTAGTAACTAAGACTTGTAGGCAACTGGATGCTTTTTAAAGTAAGAGTTAAGTATTCCTATTTTTTTCATACTATTTTAGTTGGATTTTTTTTAGGGTAAGAGAAAAATCTGTGAAATAATTTGGAGGTGGTTGTACTCCAGATTATTGTCTGTATGTTTAATTTCAGTTTTCATAGTATCTGAGCAACTTACCTTTCTCTTCTGTTTATGAATGTCATGCTTTAAGTGAAGGGCATATGGTGAGTTGTATCAGCAGCTACGGCAATGCAATTTTACATAATGAATTTTCTATTTTTAAGACTGGCATTCCAACCATCTTGCATGTTAGAGGTGTGGGTTTTTTTTTAAATTCATGTCTTTGTTCATTTGGTAAATGTTAATTGAATTAAATGGGGAAGCTTATAAGTTCAACACAGAACTAGAATGCTGTGTGTAGGAAATGCCTTAAAGAAGCCATTGATTAACTCATATATATACTCATATCAGTGGGGGGCAGTTTGCTATCCTTGAGCATTTTGTAGCTACACACAATATTTTTTAAGAACATAAACCTGGTCAAACTGTAACAGATAAAATTTCCATCTAACCCAGAATCCCATGTCTGACAGTGGACAAACAGGGATGGGTAGAGAAAAATGTATAGTCCCAGGCTCCAGCCAGTGATGTCTCAAAAACTTTTTGTGCCTGAGTTTGTTTCTGTGGACTTAATAGACTTCATATTATTTCTCTTCTATGCACCTTCCTTATCTCCTCCAAGACCAGGGAATAATATTTGTAGCATCCTTATCACAGGATGTTCTACAGCCTAACCATGTGTTGTCTCAAGAACCGTATCGTTTTGTCTGGTTTTTGACACACTTCACCATAAAATCCTTTAAAAGCAAGTGTTACAAAGTTTTTTGTAGTTTAAGATGGTTTTGGAAGGTGGAAACCAGAAAAAACTTTCTTCCTGATTTTTAATTACAGGTGGGCTTGTTTTGATACACAGAGGAGACATGCTGTTAATTCAACATTAAAGGTTTTCTGTTCTGTCAGTATCACATAAATACATTTGTATTTTTAGTTCTTGGCTCCAAAAGAACCGAAAAATGAAACTCTGCCTCCTACAGATGAAGGTGGTGATGTCGATGATCTGGTGAGTGCCATAAAGATAAGGTGTGGCTTTAGAATTACGCTCTAAGTGAAAGGTACAATGAGAGAGCCAAATGCTTCTTAAAGCAGTAAATATTAGAGTGCATGGCTTAGAAAACACCTAAGGAGTTGAATCAGGAGAGCCATGTGAAATTACTTACTTGCTATTGTAAAACTTAGCCAGGTGTGTAATTTCATGATGGCAAATACTGTGTTATGTAGTAACATAGGTGTTTACATGGGTGAAATGTGTGTTTCAAAAGAGCCGGTGAGGCCACTCATTTGATAGTGGATTGGTATAATTTACTATAATAGCATTTTTAAAAGTTTGTAGATCTTGAACAGCTAGTTATGTGGGTTGAAAACTGAAAAACATTTTTAAAAAGATGTTTTAGTCTTTTGAATTAAACTTCTCTATATAGGCTTGCTGAAATTCAAGGATATCAGGTTTTTTAATAAATATTTTAGCCATCTTTTACAGGCTGACTCATTACAAATCTGTCTCCAAGGCTTAAGCTGATGGTGTAGATGTTTTCAAAGAAGCTTTGATAACAGACAGATTTCTACTTTTGGACTGTACTTTAAAAATCTATAAATTGCACATACGGTTATGTGAAGATGAGATTTTTAGGTTTGTTTTTCTACTTTATAGCAGATTAGTATTAAATTCTGTGCAATCCATTTATGTTCCATGATGAGGATTTCCAGTTTTGCTTTGTTTTCTCAGCACTAAACACATGTAAGAAATAACTTCAATTCAATGCTGCTTCTTTCAAACCTGTTTCTTCTGTTTGCAGCTGGACATGATGTGACTGGTGATATATGGTGACTGTACAAGCAAAGTTTTGGAAGAGATCTCTCTGAGATGGGGCACAAAAAAAGATGCTAATGAGAAGACAGTACATTCATCTTTATTTTCTCAAATGAGAACAGAAATCCCAGAGACATTTCCAGCTGGTATAAATGTCATCTGACTTTTCAAAACTAGAACAGAAGATTGAAATTGTCTGAAGTATTTGGGAAGTAATGATATCTTTAAGGCTTTTTTTTTTTTTCTTTAGAACACTGAATTTAGCTTGTCCTTTATATTGCTTTCAGCTAAACACTACTAAATTTAATGAGAATCTGCTCTGGTGCCTGAAATTCTTGTTACATTTCCTGAGAAGGAAGACAGAAATGTCACAGCAAGGTTACCAGGTAATACTGAATATTTAGTGGAGGTAACCGTGTAGCTTTATTATTACAGAAAGGAAAAAGTCTCTATTATCATGCTTTAAGAAAACCAGCCAACTCAAAACAAATAAACAAAAAACCAAGATAGAGCAAAAATAAAACCAAACCCAACAAAGCACCATGAAAACCACCACAGAGGCTTGTGGGAAAAAATTCTAGCCCAGGGACTCACAAGTTAATAGTTCGAAATACACAACAGAATCTAAAGCACACAGCAGAGCCAAGTGTGCTGATTTTGCCACTCTGTCCCCAGATCAGTAATTATGGTCATGTCTACTACAGGTGCTCTATTCTGTCAGCTCAGCAGCAGCTCAAGGTCTCTGTCCCTTTCTGTTGCACATTTTCCTGTTTCGTGTGCTGGGATTTTTGATTTTTTAGACTTTTAACTAGTACAGTTACTGTAGACACTCCTGGTGCTAAAAGGAAGAATGAATCAGTTCTATCTCCATTTCATACACTGCTGAGAACTGCTGACCCAGAGCAGAAGAAGCTGTGAAAGCTATACACTGGCAGCTGTGATAGGTAAGTGATAGTAGTTAATACTGGTAACCAGGATGGAGTAATGTCTACACAGAGCAATCCAAACTAGTCAAATACTGCTTAGAAAGAGACATTCAAATCTGATTACAGAGCTGAAGAGACAGTAATGACACCTTCACACATGCTTGTCTGTTACAACCAGATTAATTCCTTTAAAAGCTGTTCTTTCACTATTATTAATGTATAAATATACTGTGCAAAATGGTATTAAGATCACATAAAAAGAAAAAACCATGATCTGTAGTTCCAAAATGTTGTGGAATATTTGCACTTTATACTGGCCAACAGCTCCTGTGTGGGAAACAGCAATTGCTTTTTTGCCCCTACTTCCCTACACAGCAACCTAATCTGTCCTCTCTTGCATGCTGTTCTGACCGAGTTGAAAGCATTTCTCAAGTGCAGATGGCAGGGAGCAAGTGATCTTTGCAGACCTTTATAGCTTTTGTGTCACCAGAAGACATTTTTCTCAATTGTAAATAAGAATTATTTGATCAGTGTTTTGAATGTCTTTTAAGGCCAATTTATGGAGTTTATTGGCTGGGGGTTTCTTGTACACTTTACTTTTTTTGTTTAATAAAAATATTTTAAAGGTTGGGTTTTGTCCTCAGAGCCATGTTTGCTAAAATCAGGTGACTACTTATGCAGTATCTAAAGGAAACTATCAAAAGCCCCTTTTCTGAGCCTACAACACAAACACTGATTATCACAATCCCTCTACAGCAGCAGAGTATACTTATTCGATTCTTTACAAACTCTAAACTTTGCAACACCCCAGTAAAGTAGTTTTTTCCATATTGCAGAGATGATGAGAAAATCTTGGTCAAGACCACATGGAATATAGAACCTGGTGACCAGAATATGGAATTACTTTGTTTCTTTTGATTTAGTTGACCACATTTCTAGAGTGTATTGCTTCTGTCAAGGAATAGACATTTAGTTCATGGAGAATTGCTGCATAGATCTTCTTGCTACCTGTACAGCACAATATGTACAGGTAGGCTCAGGGTGGTGATTGAGTTGCTAGTACTGAAAAGAGGAATGAGAATTTATCACTCAAAACAAATAAAAGTGAATTCTTGGAAGGCAGGAAAAGCATCTTTCATTGTGCCTAGCCTTCTGAGTATCAGTCTTCAGAAGCTTCTGATCTTAGTGAGCGTGTCAAGTCAGCAGCCTGATTTTACATTTGTTCTTTGGCAAAGGGCCAGCTTTCAGGTTCTTTTTCAATTACTGGAAGAGATCTTGCATTTAGTTCAAGCTCACATTTTCAGTTACAAAGTCTGACATACCGTTTAGTAGGTCTGACTCACTGTTTACATTGAGCATTCTCATTTTCAATTGCCACACTGACCAGTCCTCAGAAGCACTGGAGCAGTTAGTTGTCCACTTCAGAAGCAGCTATAAAGGAAACACAATATTTGTTTTCTTGCAAGCAGCAGAACATCCCCTGTTATGTACTTTGTAGCCAGAGAAATTATCAGAGTGTCTACAAAAAAGAAGACTGTGATTTTTGTTAAATGTTACTGGTTTATTTTCTCTTTTCCCCTGGAAATAATGCCTCTCTGGAAAGCTCTTTGACTGCTAATGATACAGGGCAGTAACCTTACTTAGCCTTGTTGGCCAGGAGAGCAAAGCTTATGACTGTTGTCTGTGTCTTTCTGTTGATCTGCTGCTCATTGGGAAGAGTCAGCTTTGATGGAGGGGCAGTGATTTCAGCATGTTTTAAAAGTTTTTTGTGAAAGTTGATGCTGGGAACAGGTGAAAGGGAAAGGAATGATGAGTTCAGCCTCAGGAGAGTTTCTCCCCTCTTGGACTGGCCCAGCAGCTGAGAGTTCCAGCCAACAGCCTAATCATTGTGTCATATCAGCCTAGTCTGCAGGTCGTCTTCTTTCTTCTCTTCCTTAATTAGAAGAGGGGTGTGGACTAAAAAAAATATTTTGCAGTGTGGACTTTGGGAGGTGGAGAGTATCCAAAGGTATTATACCAGGAAGTGTAAGTAATAAGAGAGGGAGCTGGGATCATAGCATGGAACTGAGAATACTCTACAGAAAAGGACAAAATACTGGGTTTGGGAGTCATAGAGGCTCTTCTGGTGACAATATACTGTGAATCTGTAAGTATCTAGGGTATATCAGTTCTGCATGCAAAGCTTGTTCCCCTGTCACTGGGTAGTGGGGTCTGCTAACTGGGTTATGCAGTTCTCAAGTTTAGTCTCGTTCCTTTTTGTACTCAGAAACCAAACTTGTCCTCTTGGAGAGTTGTCAATATGCCACAGTAATAAAAAATAACTTCTAGAATGTTACATAGTTGAAGACTTGTGATTTGTGTGATACTAATGAGGTTGAAATGAATGTCAGGTCAACAGTATGGTGTCAACATGTTTGGAGCATTCTGAAAGCAAGGCTTCATCTCTGTCCTGAGAATGTGGCACAGAAGTATTGCACATACCATCAAAACACTTATAATGTGAAGAGACCTGTTCTGCTGCACTGTGGTCTCTTAGTTGCCAGGGTGGATTTACATCTTGCTAACTTTCCTGGTATTTGGGTTTTGACAGAATTGTCTGTTTGATGTTGGAGCAGGGTCTTTGGAATTAGAAAATGAGGAAGGAAAACCTGTTACCTCAGTTGTGAATTCTACGGACACAGGCCATTTTTATATTCTGCATTTGCACATGATAAAAGGCAAGGGAGGAATTCCCTTGTGATCTCAGTGGAGTTGGGGATAATCTGGAAAGAAGGGTTTTGACTTGTACATTGCTAAGCTGGCAAATACACTGGTAGATGTTTGCTGCTGTGCTTGTAAGCAAAGGGTGGGTTAGGATTTGTTCAGCCTCACCACCGTCAGTGTGAAATAAGCAATTAACTTTTGCTGTTGGTTTGTGACAGTGGAAAACTCATTTCCACTAAACTCTCAGCTTTGCTTCCTTTCCCCTTCTGTCTTTGTTCTTCCCTTGGTACCATTACAGTAATGGAGCCCGGTGCTGGGAACACTTAAGAATGTCAGATGTAGGAAACCTCCCAAGTTTTCTTGTGTCTCTTTTGAGATGCGGGTTACAAAGACTTTTTTAAAAACCCAAAATGTTCCCAATACTAGCAGGGGACTGGAGGCCCACCCAGGCTTGTGTTTCTAAGTGCTCTGAAGAACTGCCGCATAGAAAAAGCAGTTCTTTCAGCAAGCCCTCACCATTTAAAGGTGCTGGTAAAGGAAGGCTGCACTGACTTCTGCAGGAGGTGACTTGTCTTTCTGGGGGGTGGAGTTCATCTGTATAGCATTTCTCTGCACTGTTTTGAAGGCAGCTCTAGGAGAAGTTCTGCACCAGTTTGGACTCTTCCTTTCTTGTGATTACTGAACCTGAAAATTTTAGAGGAATAGATTGCCACATATTAAAATAAAGGAAACCAGAATAGGTGAAGTTTTCTTTTGTAATACTGTCATAATCTGATATGAAGAACTAAAAGAGATATATTAAAAAAGGCAAGGCTGTGATTTTTAGCCTCTCTTACCTTTCCCACAGGATCAAAAACCACATTGAATGCTGCATAAAAATTTGGCATAGAGGCAGAGATACTCTTTACAAGAAAATTACTTGGAAAACATGAACAAAGCTTAGCTTAAAGTTTGATCATATTTTTCCATGCAGCAAGTTTTGGTAAGCAGAAAGATTAGTGTCCCCCTCCGTCCTCCCCCTTTTACTATTTTGGAATAGTGCTTGCATTTATGAAAATCAAAGAACTAAACAGGAACTAGAAAACTTCTCCATTTTGTTTTTACAAACCAGACATAACTTTAGTGCATCTGTGAGATGAGTGCCTTAAAATAGACTCTTTGCTCATCTGACTCTGCACATACTGTACTTTAGTGACTTAAGCTCGATAGAAATTAATCTGCTTCTTCCCAATAAATGTTGTGAAGACAGCATGACTAAGACATAGTAAAATTAATTCTGTTCCTTCTGATGTCTCAACAGCTGACCATCAAAAGCACCTCTTTTGCCAGCACACTGAAATACTTAGAGTACTTTTTGCTGTTACCAAATAATGAATTATTCCACAGTACTAAAAAGTACTCAGATTTGGTCACATATATATTTACTGGTGTATTAATTCTTAGGCCCCCTTTATATGCACCAAGTCAGCTGCATGGACTGCTATGAAAGTTTGGGGAGTCTATAATGGAATTAGTAGGTTGACCATGGAAATATATTCACTGTTGCTTTAAATATATCAAACCAAAGGATTGTTTTTCTTCATGGTCTTACTGAGTTCCAACTCTGTCTCATCCTTTCTTCCTATTTTAATGTGCAATAATAGGCAGTAATAACTGTCATTTTCTTTTCCTCCAGAAAGGAGTGAATCTTGCAGCTTTCAAGATATTAACAGATTACAGAAATACCTCCAATGTAGGGTATAACTAGAAACGTTTTTCTATCTGCTGTCTGAGACAATGCATAAAGGGAGCACAAGCCCCTGAGGAGACCAACTGTGGTGCAGATATTTTTGCCTGAAGCATGTGGATCAGACATAATGCTAGGTAAGGAAAGGTAAAATAGCTGTTAGTACCTGATGGAGTTTTATATGACTTGGATGTATGAGAACGCCTTCTCCAGCCTGCTGATGCAAGTAGTGAAATGACAAAGGTTCTCTCCCCATGGAGTGAGTACATCCACAATGTGAAGAAATGGCCCCCTGTACTATGCTGACTTTTCACAAGAGTTACAGGAGCTATATCAGAATGCTTAGGGACCCTTTACTTACTGAAAAAGGAGGGAGTGGGGTGGAGAGAATTTTTTTTCTTAGGTCCCAAGCAGGCCAGCACTGAAGGCCCTGATCTGAATGAGTGAGAGCCAGCCAAGAACATTTTCCTGTGATGCTTTAACACTGTGCACGTGAGTCCTGGGTGAATTTGATCTAGTTTGCAGTTGTCCTGACTGTTGAGAAGGTGTCACTTCTCAGCCTGCAAAGGATAAAAATGGCTCAGCAAAGGTGAGTTGAGAAATCATATGATCTTTGTCTAGTGATTGTGATGTAGATTCCTCCCTATTACTCCTTGGGAACTTACAGTAGTTACCACCTGAAGGATCTCTACATTTCAGTTTAACACCAAGGTTTAGAAGGCTGAATGCTCTCCAAGAAGAGCATATCATAAGTGATAGTAATCCACCTTTCACAGAGCTGTGCTGGGTTATGTACAAATTTGTATATCATCTGAATCCCACTTTTAACTAACATCTGATCTTCTAGTGGCCCAACTTGCTGATTCACTTCATTTTCTTCGGCAGGCTGGGGGAATTTATCAAAGATGACATCAGCCAGCAAGTCTATCCTTTTTGTCCCTGAGTAAGAGGAATAAAGATTTTGGGAAGGAAAGTGGGTTTGGTGATAGGGAAATTTCATGTTTAATGAACTTGCTTTTGTTTTATGTGCTATCATTTAAAGTACCAGGACTGTCAGTGTGTTCTGTAGCTATTAGGCCTTTGCTTATCTGGTGTGGGTTGTGCTTTGCAGACAGTAACATTATCTTTGGATAATGCACTTACTGCAGAAATGCCTTGAAGAGACAGGGAAGGTTTCTGTCTTTAGTTCTTTTGCTGGCTTAACAAACTAGGAAAACTTGAGAGCACCTGCACTTACAGGGACCATATGGATAGTTAAGCTGGTGGGGTTTGCTGCACATTGTTTGTAAGGGGTCTGTGGCTTTGTCACAAGGGATGGTTCAACTCCGTGAGATCTGGTAGTCAGGCTTCTTGGGAGATAAAGGAGGTACTCTAGATGAGGTATGTTCTAGAACAGGTAAATCCTCAATGATTCCATCTAAATCAACCTGCAAATTAAACAGTTAGAGAAACAGGCTGTGTCCTCCATAGCTGCATTAACATTTTTTCATTGTCTTATTTCCTAAGAATGTAAAAGAGCTAATATGGTTCACTAGCAGAGGACAGCAACAGTAGGGTTTTATTCCTAGTTCTGTTCAAGGCTCATTAGGGGCCATTTATTCACAGTTTCACAGAATATCCCGAGTTGGAAGGGACCCACAAGGATGATTGAGTCCAACTTCTAAGTGAATGGCCCATACTGGGATTGAACCCACAACCTTAGTGTTATTAGCACCATGATCTGACCAAAAATCTCTCTGCCTCTTGATTATTCTCCCTCTGCAATTGTGTAAAATTGTTTCCTTATGATGTCTCCCAGGGAAGGCAGTTGAAAGATTTTTGATGGACTTTGGTTGGATGAGACTTCATATACAGAGGGTATGTCAGTGCAAAAGTTTAGTGACAGAAGATTTGGGGGGATGGGAATAAATGAAGAAAAAAAGGCCAGTTATTGTGATGTTCCCTGGGCATGAGGAGAACATGATCATTAGTCTTGAGGAGAAATGGAACAGTGGGAGTTCCATTAAGTGTCCCACAGGCACCAGGAATATGTGAGAGGCAGACATTAAACAGACAAAGACTGAGGTATTCTGGAGAAATGGAGAAGCAGTTATTCCACTTAATGACTTTGAAAGGCAAGGGGAGGAAACAGATGAGGTTTCAAAGCTTATTATTGAAAAGAACAGCCTTTCTATATCTCTTTTCACACTCCAGAAAGAATGATCTGTTTTACATAATGAACATTTACTTACAGTTCTCCCAGACACACACACACTGACCTATTTAAAAATGCAAATGGTCGTGAAGTTCCCTTCGGGCAGCAGTGACAAAATCAATGTAGAAGGAATAGGGTTAGTCCAGCAAGACAATCTGTAATTGGGTTGTAGCTTGTCTGCAAGAGATTTCTCCGCAGTCCTTAGGAAATGGGAGCAATATAGGCTTCAGCATTTGAATGACTCACAGCTCAGGGTTTACACATGAGATTGTGTATAATCCCTGTTAACCTAAAGCTGATGATGATTCAGAAGTAAGAACTGATGAGACAGAGGACATGTGAAAAAGAACAAACAACAAACATGATGAGAGAAAAACATGCAGGAATGACCTTTTGCTACCAACAGGTCACTGTAACTTAAAATACAAGAATGACACATACCCAAGGGGACCACTGGAAATCAAGGGAACCAAATTACAGATATATGTTACAGATTGAGTGTGTGCTGGAAGGCAGGACCAGCTGCACCTTCTAGACATCTGTATACTCCTCAAGGAAAGATTGCTCTGTAGAATCTAGTTCTTCACAGAAGAGCTGTGAGCAGTTTCAGAGATTTACTGTGGGGTAAAGAGAATTGAAACGCCAAGTCGCAACTATATAAACATATGTTAGGTATCCAAAGTAAATTGTTTCCTTCTCTGCAGTTTAACTGCTGGAGTTTTTGTGCAGGAATTTCCTTGTGATGAAATCTGGTCTTTAGGTTGCCAGTGTCTGATCTTGAAAAATTACTCTAGGCCAGGCTGCAAATGATTTGTGACTGGTACAAAACCCTCATCCTATGGGATGAGTGAAACTGAAGAAAATATTGTTCTATCATTCACTCAGTAGCTGCAGAATGGCAAGAATTGTTGGGATGTAATTCTATATTTTGTTAGGCTTTAAGTCATAGAATAATTTGGGTTGGAAGGGGCCTTGAAAAGCCATCTAGCCCAGCCCCTCTGCAATGTTTCTTTAAAGAAACAATCAACCTCCCTTTCCAAATCCTGGAAGAGCAAACGCATCTGACGATAATGTACCCTTGGCTATAGTCTTCATTGTACAAAGATTTCCTAAAGTCTCTGAGGATTTCCTGTGTGCTCTCAGAGACAGCACAAAATCAGGTAATGGGGCAGAAGCAGAGGTCTTCATTGCACTACAGTTTTCCTCTGATTAGCAGTGACTGCACAGATGATACTGAGGCAAAATCCCCAGGTACGCCTAGAACTGGCAGCCTGGTTGCTCAGATTCTAAATGCTGTGGTGGCAGGGTGCAGGGAAGCTTGCACAGCTGCTGTGAATGCTCTTCCTCTCCACTCTTTTGGGGATTTGTTTGTTACCCAACAAGCCAGGCATGTCTGTGGAGCATGAATTGTTCCTTGCATGAATTAAAGGCACCAAGGGAACTGAGAGAGGCGAAGAAGGGAAAGGCAACTCAAAAAGCATAATACAGTTTGGGATCAGGTATTAGCTGAAAAAACAGTTCTGCTAGGTTGCAGCTCCAGCCATATGATTCCCCCTCCAGCCTGTTTTGCAGCTATGCTTTGTTCTCAGCTCTTACCTTCAGATAAAATCAGCAATGTGTGCTGCACTTCCAGGTTTGGGAGTCAAAACCACTGGTTGCAGGAAATTCCCATCTGATTCTGATTCTTGGGGACTGGAATGAGACCCCTCAAATCCTTCTGTCTTAATGGCTTTTCAAGATTCACCTGTCCAGAAGGGTACCACTGAGGCTCCAAGGCACCATTCTTTGGGGTCATAGCCATTTCTCCAATGCTGCATGGCAGACCTCTCGCCAATCTGTTGTGCTAGGCTGCTCTGTTATAGTTTTTCATCTTGTTCCTGCTGTATGACTAATTTCTGCTTTCTGAGGCCAGTGTCAACCTGGTGACCTATAATTATCTCTCCCTGAGTTTTCTTGTGATCACTAGTTCCTGAAAGTCATTTTGATAAGGTGATAAGGTGAGAAAACTTGTGTTATGGTGCTGCTATATGAGCAATTATGGAGTTAAGCATATGTATTTAATTCATGTCCAGAAACTTCTATGACTAATGAACCAAGGATTCAGGTTTCCCTGAATTTCTAGCATGTACAGGTGGTAGGGCATTTTCAGTGAGAATCTGCTAAAAAGATTTCAGGAGTTTGTGTGTTTATTAATAACTTAGTGGCACAGAGAGTGCTGTAACAGCTTACTTTCATCCTGAGGTTTTCAAAAGAACATTAAGTGTTGCTCCTATTTTTCAGCTGAGTGGTTTATAATGTAGAGAAGCAATATACACACAGATAGGTCAGTATTGGTAGAAATGCAGATGTAGGCAGGGCAAGATTGTTCCTGTGGAGGATTTTGAAGATGCTCATTTTGGGTTGGGGCACAGTCAGTGGCAAAGGCTGTGCTCTGCCTGCATATTCTGTGTGCATGTTACAGTGTCCCAAGGCTGCATTGATTTCCTTGCAAAATTAACAAAGAAACTGTTCTTTACCCACAGGCCTCGAGGGTAGGTGTCCTCAAATGATGTCTGCAAAAATAGGTTATATCTGAAAAAAGTCTAGTGGAGGCAGACTGGTTGTGCTGTTCCCTTACCCCCTTATTGTCTGTCCTACTCAAGAGGCTATTTCTAGCAATAACAGAGTTTCAAATTGAAATCCTTCCTCTACCTGATTCCTCTTGGCTGTTAATCTCTAATCTGTGTCTTTATCACTGAAGATATGCTCTTGGATAAGGGTGTACTCACAGGGTGACCAGCTGGAAGCTGCATCTATGAGGTGACTATGAAGTACCAACCTAGAGCTGCATTTTCTGGGACACTCTCAACCTTCTTTGTAGGCCCCATCTCCTCTGGGCCACCAGCTGCTTAGAAAAGAGCCCCTTTGCTCTGAGGACAGTGTCTGTTTGACCACACTATAAATAAACAAACCCTGTGTTTTGCACTTCAGGAGGAACGTGTAGTAGGAAGGTGGAGGGAGGCGAACTAAATGAAACAAGACATCATTTTACATATGCTGTAAAGGAGAGCTAGACTCTGCTCTGGGTTCTGCCACAGATACTCTGCACCTTACATTCAAGGTACGCCTCATTTCCTCCCTGTACCTGATTGTAGAGTGCCCATTTATCTGTGCAGTGGATAGATCCTCCATCTGAATCATGGTGGAAGTGCTGTGTTTACTTAGTGACAGCTCCTCTTGCAGCTGCTCTTTGGAGCTGAGCTCTGCTCCCTGGGTTACAGCGAGTCATCCAGCTTGGCAATTTTCACCATACAGTTTGTATGACAAAGGAGTGATTTTTATAGCTCAAATAAGATCAAGCATAGATGATCTTTTAATGAAGTGATCTTTGTGCCTGATTGTATTAACATCACAGGGAGACAAATGAACCTGAGCTGCAAAGAGCCCCCCTGCAGCTATAATTAGATGAATAAAGAGGTTCATGTTGATCTATACATCGGCATGAGGAAGGAAAGAGCATCACCCATATATGCTTTCAAGACCAAAAGCTGGTGCAGGCTGCAGAAATGTCAACTTAGAATTGTGATCCTAAGGCCAAAGCTTCAACCTGCTTGTATGATACTGCTCCACCTACTCTGCAAAAGAGATGGCCTGGAGCAGAGTCCATGCCACTGGGGCTTTTAGGGTCACTGTTGCCTGGGAGGAGCTGGGTCTGAATTTGTGTAGTGCAACTAAGAGAGCAGCTGCACTTGGTTAATCTGGCAATGAGTGACATGGTGGTCTGATATCCTAAGAAAACTCATGGTAAGATTTTCCTTCTTTGTTGGCACCGGGTTAGCTCGTGCACTACTCAGTGCCCAGTAGATCCTGAGCACTGATCAGCACCTTCTGGCCAATTCCCCCAGTTTATATACTGAGCATGAGGTTCTGTGGTAGGGAATATCCCTTCTGTCAGTTTGGGTCAGCTGTTCTGGCCATGCTTTCTCCTGGCTTCTTGTGCACCTGCTTGCTGGCAGAACATCAGAAACTAAAAAGTCCTTGATTTAGGGTAAGCGCTACTTAGCAACAACTAAGACATCAGTGTGTTATAAACATTATTCTTATAGTAAATCCAAAACACGGCCCTGTACCAGCTACTAAGAAGAAAGTTAACTCTCTCCCAGCCAAAGCCAGGACACTGCTATAGCCCAGTGTGTAGGCGTTTGCTGTCTCATGGAGCTGCCTGAGATCCTCGCTCCAAAGGGAACATAATCCCTTTCAACTAGGCTTTCACTCCCTTGATTGCTTTTTAAAATGTCTAAAAAACCATTTGCAAAACTATCAAAGGAATCTAATCATCTGTTTATGCTTAATTCCGTATGAGCTTACAAGAGGGCTCCAGACACAATTGCTTCAATGCAAGGGGTTGTTTGTGAGCTCTTTGCTGTCTGCTGCAGCTTGGCTGATGGAGGAGACAATGCAAGAATGTGTCACTGGAGTTGGTGTTGCTCTCTGCTTGGCAAAACAAAGCATATAAAAGCATTTCAAAGATCTTACGTGCTAGCAAACATATTTATGTGCTGGTGGACAATTGGTGATACTTGTGATTAAGGGATTATGGGATTTACTTGTAGTTTTGCTGAGTATTACCCTCAGGGGAGGTGGCTTAGGCCAATTCTCTGAGCAGAGCTTTGAGCAGGACTTTAACCTCACTTTTCAGTGCTGCTTATCACATAAACTCGTCTTTCCATGCTGGTACACCCTTTGCTTTGCTCAGTTTTCATGCTAGAGGGACCGTGCAGCTTTGTTTGAGAGCAACTTACTGGGCAGTTCCTGAACCCTTTGGTAGATTCAACGCATCTTTTACAGTTTCTTAGACAGCCACCCTTCCCCTTTCTGTGCCTCAGAAGGAGCACCTGGCTCAGAGGCCACCTGTGAAGGAACTGTGAAAACGCAGTGTTATAAGTACATGAGACAGAAAGGCATGAGAAAAGTGTAATAATTTTATTGGAGAGGAAGATATTAAAAGATATATTATATGCATGAGTGAGGGGAAAATCAGGTCAAGTTAGAGTTGAGCTTGAATAAAAAATTACTTTCTCTAATTCCTTCAAATCTAAATGGTGCTTTTGTCTCTTGAACTGAGTTCTTGTCAGCTGAACCAGACCTTTCAGACCAAACTGCTCAACTCAGCCATTTGTGAATGGTCTGAGACATCATCTGTGATTGCAGATCTCAGATCAAGACAAAAATGCTAGAAGTGATGTGTTGCATTTTGATTTTGTTTTTGCCAGTTTGCATACCAATACAGTTTCATTGACTTCATCAGAGAGACACTTATTTTGTATATTCTTGTGGATAAAGAAGTCCCTCTGCATATCCAGGTGCATACATGGGTCTGTGACAAAACCAAGGCAGCTACACTGCAGTAACGGGTTAGTCAAGAACTATACTTCTTCAGAGAAGAGCTGGTTTTGCTTTCCCCTCTTCCTTCTCACACAGCTTCTAAAGGTACAAATGAGGCATTCTCCTGACATTGAGAACTGAGAATGTAATTAACAAGTGTCTATAGTGCCAGTCTAATTAGCACTTCTCTTGACTGTCCATGACAATAGTGCTATGTAACTGAAGGTATCAGCTGATTTATAAAATAGGAGTTAGATAATGATTTTTTTTTTTTTTTTACACTTCTACTACATGCCTGCTTGTGGAAGAACAGGACAGAAGTGTAGTAGAGAATCACTAATTCAATATGACACTTGTTTTGCAGTGTGGCAGGTTACACCAAGTTCTTCTGTAGCACCTGGTCTATACAGTGGATAAAAATAACATCAGGGCTTACCTTGAACTGACAGTGGTAAGAAAGAAATTTGAAGCTAATGTTATACCCACATCCCCATCTTACCTTGTAATGGCCAAATACTGCAGGGAGCCTGGAACAATGGTTTGCAGTGTGCGGTAAGGTTTTAATGTTGTTATGAAGAGTGTTTCTTCTAACCTGATTTTTTGGAGGGAGCTAAGGCTTTTAATGTTAAAGTCAATATGTGAAATGGGCTTAAACCTAAAACTGGGACAAAGGAAAAAAAATCCCTGCCTTTGGAGCATGGTTTCTCATACATTTCCTGAATATGCAGTCTTTTGGGGCTGGACAACAAGGGAAGGGCTCTTGGAGAATTTCATGAGTTAAATATGTGAGACTTGGAAGGGGTAGAAAGCAAAAAGATGTGAAAAACCCAAATCCCCACCCCATCATTGCTCTCTGGTTTTTTGAGTGGTCTTTAGTTGAGTTGCAGGTGGAATCAGAAAATCTGACCCAAATCTTAGGTTGAGTAATGGATTCAGTCCACAGTGGATGCACATGTCTGTACCTATCTGTCACGTCAGTTGATCTGCAGAGACATGCCACATTATCTGCTTCCTGAAGATGGCTTAAAATGCACCGGTGGAAGATTAACCTCCTCTTGCCCTTTGGGCTCAGGGGAGCACAGTGTTCTGAGGAGATACTTGCATGGCTCTGACCTAGCTGGCTTTTCTGAGATGCCTAGGGCACTTCTGCATGCTTCTGTTCTGCATGATACAGACATACCTTGAGGCAGCTGGGGCTCACCTGAGCAATAACAGCTCCTTGTGTGTTTCAGTTACTCTTCAAAAATTTTAATCCTTGAACATCTGGTCTGTCCTAATATCTCTTCCCTTCTTCTCCTGAGAAATTTAGGTATGTATGTGGCATCTGTCGCTCACCCTCCTTTGTTTAGATGGAGATAAAGAGTTATTACTATTTGCAAATGGCCACGGCATCTGTTGGAAAGTGCCTTCCCACTTTCAGATCTATTTCTTTCCTTGACTATTTTCCTCTTTTTCTGTAACTGGAAAAGGGCCCTGTTGTTACTTTACTTGTATGTTAGAAGTTCCTTTCTGTAGTGAAGCCTTTTGAAACACTGTAAGAACCAGGTACTGTAGTTTGAAACAAGAGCCCTGTGAGTAAACCTGTTTTGTTGTCCTCTGCTAACTGGATTGTGTCTTACCCCTTGATTTGTGGTTCCTTTTCGATTACTGAACTAAAGACCCAGCAATAAGTAAGAGCCATGCACCCTGGATATAATCACTGTCTCTCTAACGTGGGGGTGGCGAGTCACTGGAACAGGTTGCCTGTTGTGGATGCCCCATCCCTGAAAATATTCAAAGACAGGTTGGATGGCGCTTGGAAGGCAAAGAGGTTGAAATGAGATGATCTTTAAAGTCCCTTCCAACTCAAACCATTCTGTGATCATAAAGCAATGATCTCTGTATTTACTTCAGCACATCTAAACTTGCTGTTTCCTGTCCCATTCCAGCCTGGGAAGCTATGGAAAGTTGCAGCTGCATCACGCTGAGCTGAGCTGGTGCTGCAGAAGACTGTCCTCTTGTCCTCAGGAGCAAGGCAGGGTTTAATGAGAGCAGCTGTCATGATGCCACACACTGATGCCTCCAATTGACTGACAGGCAGTGGGATTGTTGTATTATGGCCATATTAACTAATGACTGCTGATAATTGTTATTAATCATTGTCTTGGATCTGTAGTATGAAGAAGCTTTAGTTTCTCAATTGTTACTGTTTGAGGTGAAATGCAAGAGCTGCTTAACAGTGTGTAAGTAGGATAAAAATGAAAGGAAAGGCTTTTTGTCCCCATCTCTCTGAAGAAGCAGCATCTTTTGCAAGGTCTCCAAACCACATGTGTGAGCTGCACTGGCTTTGAAGATGATCTGGTATCCTCTAGCTCTGTTTGTTGCACAAGAAAGTGATCTTTCGTGGTGTTCCCTCAAAACTCCATTGTGTTGTAGTTGTGCTTAGTTTGTAAAACTTCTGTGCAGACAGAAGACAAAAAGTGAAAAGCACTAATTCCTCCCCTCTGGCTGTGGGCATTTTCTCTGCAGTACAGTGACAACATTTTTTGTATTTAAATGGTTGTGCGCTAGGACTCTAGTCTTTTCCCTTCTCTGGAAAGTGGTTCTGGAGTCTAGGATTTCTCACAGTACAAAGTGCTTTGATCAGCTTCATCTTGTTGGACTTGATGATCCTTGTGGGTCCCTTCCAGCTCAGGATATTCTATGGTTCTGTCATGCCTTGTCTTTGCTCTGATGGAATCAGGACACACGGTTTGTGTCTGGTTTCTAGAGTCTTTCCTTGACTTGCCCACAGGTGCCCAGTTTGCCACCACTTTCCGAGCAACTGCTGCTGATTGTTGTCATTCTTTGATTGATGAACACAGGAAGCATTGGAAGAGTTTGGCTTCCCATTGCATTTCCAAAATCCCTCTTTGTCAGAACTGGTTACAACTAGTCCAAGGAGAACCAACACTCAAGAGCAAAAATGTAACCCATTCATTACAGCTTGGAGAATCTGGACAAAGGACAAAAAGGGCCAAAGCCTCCTTAATTTCCTCAGCAGTTCATCTCCTTGAGACTGCCCCTTCTGATGTTGAGAGGAAAGAAAAGGGGAGAGAGGTGATTAAACAAGAAGCTAAAATTACTAGGTCCCAGCTCCCAGCGACACCAGAAGATTAATGCATCATGTTGGGGATGCTTCAAACTCCATGATATGCTCTGCTGCCTTTGTTCTGGGGCTGTTCAAAGTGGACTCTTCTGCCAGTTCAGTCAGTGATGCTGTTAGATTGATTGAGGACTTTGGCAATTAATTGCTTTCAGACCTGAGAAGGGCCTCATTGTTGTCCATCAGAGTTTTAATTAATCAAAGTGGCAGATGGGTAGCATCAGCCTCAAATGCTGGTGTAATTAACTCATTCATTATCATGTTCTTTTGCTCTGTGACGGTTTATAAAGGCTGTCTTTAATCTAGCTGTCATGATGCTGTCCCCATAGTAGGAGTTAAATTATTTTCATCAGTCTTTACTGTAATTACCCTGTGTCCAGGATACCATTAGGGAAAATGCTGATTTTTGCCAATAAATATGGAGGCCCTCCTTGGCTTCAGACAGGTGAGTAGAGTTTGGCCTGCAAAGATGAGCAGAGTTGGTGAAATTAGAGATCCCTTTGAAAGTGTTTAGAACACACCTTTTTAGGCCCTCAAAACTAAGTGTGCAAATTGCTTCAGGAGAGTTTTTCTTGCAGTTGACCAAGTCCTTGCTGGAGTATAGTGCCAGTTTGGGAGGAGTCTCTTGGGTCTTTCTGAATATGCCCTACCAAGGTCATTTGAGACATGTCCTCATCACGAATGGATGCCCAGGAAACTCCCGGGCTCATCTTGGTAAGTTGTTGACACAGCTTTTGACGTGCTTTTGGCCCAGGCTGTCTGCATGAAGGTACCCAGCAAGGTTCAGGAGTTAACACAGGTCAGGAGCAATGGACAATTTGGATGTGGCCACCCTTTGGTCTTTTTTGCCCTGAGGAATAAGAGTTTGGACTTGGCTGAGTCTGTACCAATTGACATCAGCACCAGGAAAAGGTCCTGAGCACAATGGAGTGTTGCTGTAGATACACTTACCATGCATGAAATGAAGAGTTTGAAGTAGAACCAGAAGCAAAAGAAGAAAGAACTTAAATTCTGTGTATCTGAAATATAACCAGTACTCCTCCTAAATCATCACGTGATGCCTGGGAGGATTTCTGACTGTCTTGTGACAGCATCTGCTTCAGGAACTTTGGAGTGACCTGTACAAATGGCTGCTTTCAGTCTGATATGGCTGAAATGGTATTTCCCAGATTCCCTGAAGGGATGTGAAAAAGCAGAGTTTTTGGCCGACTGAGGAAACCTTTTGTCCTGGGTGTTCTTCCTAAGAAGTGGGGGGAAGGCACAGCTTTATCTCAGCTGTGGCCCCTTACATGAGGATGGAGGCAATCTCTCCATGGCACTGTCCATCCCAGCTGTGAAGCCCGTGCTTCTCCCCAGCACTGAGGCGTCCTAAATAATGAGACCATTCACCTTCAATATGGTGTCAAGAAGGCAAAGTAAAGAGTTTGTATCTCTGACTGCTGTGTGAAGACTTTATTGCTGCCTGCATGGTTGCTTTCAAAACATTTGTTAGGAACAAAAAATCCATTAAAATTTAGACAAAAATCCTCAGCCAAACCAATACTGTGACTTTATTAAGCAAAAGGTTTGGGAAAAGAACAGCTTGGCTGTTTTTAATTAAGGCTGTCTTTCCCTGGCAGATTAATTACCCATAATTCATTGCAGATTCCTGGCACCAAGGATGTTATTGATCCAGTCAGGCTGCTAGTTTGTGCTTGCAGGGATCTGCCTGTGATCCTCCTTCCATGGGAATTTGGAGAGGGAGGGAAGGAGGGAGCTGGCTGGTAGTTATTAATAGAATTTGGAGCAGGTTTTTTTCCCCAGCTGATTAAATCAAAATGCTAGACAGTTGCATAATCTCGTGCACCTCAGTAACAGCAGCAAATACCACCACCACCACAAGGCAGGGAAAAGTGTGGAAGAAGCGTGGAGACAGATGCCAAAAGCAACAGTGGATTTTTTTTTCTAGAGAGGTAAAGTAATGGGATTTTTTTACACATGTTCAGAAACAGAGTGCTGAGAGTGTACTGTGAATGTTTCAAATGCCTCCTGGGCTGTAGTTTTAGTGTAACATGATGTGTTCAAATCAAGTCTGTGGCAAGGAACGGGGTTGCTGGTACCCTTTGATGTGCACATGCAGGTCAGGGCTGATCCCACCAGTGCCAGTGCTTGTGAGCACAGCTCATGGCCCAGTTGCTGGTGGGGATGGGAAGTCAGTGACATCTGCTCCTGCCCTGCAGGAGAACTGCACGTCTTGGCTTTCCAGAATGGGAGGCTGAGACAGGCTGCAGGTCAAGTGATGGGAGAGGAGCATTGCTGTTTGGGTAGCTGAGAAAGCCAAGTCCAAGGGATGTCTCCTGGGTGCAGAGCTCTCCCTGAAAACATCAGTTCCTTTTTGTGCGAGACCATGGGCGATTTCCTTTCACAGATTTGTAACTTTGGAAAATTTAATGGGCACCAGCAGCTTTGGCTTGTTTGAGCCTCTGATCTCCTTCAACCTTGCAAATAGTATTTTAAAGCCTCAGCATACCTCCATGTGCTTCTTCTTGTTTGCTTTGGCTGTCAGGCAAATGCCTTAGTTAAACATTTTCAGGCATGATTTCTAATCCAGGGGCTATCCTTTAGCACGAGGCTGTGCTTTCCATCACTCCAGCTTCTTGGCTATAGTGGCTTTACTTGCTCCATTTTGCCTGGGTACTCAGCCTCTTTCTACCTTTCCTTTTCTGTTTTCTCAGGATTTTTTGCAGGCTTTAAACAAGAAAACAGTCAATTCCCCAAAGCTCTGAAAGATGCTTCTGTTACAAGATGTGCTGTAATGGTGAGGGTCACAAACGGTGACAGGCATAGGACTAGCTGCCTTGCTGTTTAGAGAACAACTTTTTGCCAGGCTTCATCCATAGCCTTGAAGAATTTGCTGTTGAAAAATGCTGGGTTTCCCCTGAGAGTTTAGAAATTCAGGTCTGAATTTTCAGGAGGTAACAGTAATTTGAGGCCCTAAATTGGCCTAGAAAGTGGTTTTTTACCTTTAGGAAAAGTTGAACAGTGTTTTACTTTATGCTTTTTGCAAATTCAGAACAGAAGTTGGGAATAGGAGGCAGGTTGCAAGCAACAGATGTAATGAGCTGTAGACCCTAAGCACAATTAACTGCAGGGCTGAGAGGTTTGGTAGCTGAAGTCTCACACTGACTGTGGACAGTAGGAGAACCTCACAGCTGCCATAGATTCCTTCTCCCTTTTTACTAAGATAAGTGAAGAAACAACTGCTTTGGGGCCCACATCTTGTACTCAGCCCGGGCAGCCTAACTTGCTCCCTCTGATTAATAAACCCAGGGGAAAGATGATGGATGCAACTGCTGGATACCCAGTACGTGCAAAACAGGGGCAGGTGCTTTTCTCCTAACTTTAGAGATAGGTGTCAATTTAAAATTGAGACAGTGGAGGCTAGTCAAGCATCTCAAATCATACTAGACAACTGTGTAGGCAGTTTGGTGCTGAATACAATTGGGATGAATAATCCCTAGGAGGCACCTATTTTTCTCTGATGATTACTAAGGAAGCTTAGAATTTGACAAGTGGCCTTTAGATGTATAAATTTGGGTGAGCTGTAGCTGTAGATGACTACATTACATATGTACAAAGGCAGGTGGAAGTAGATGGCCTTAAGCATTGCTCAGCTCGCAGAGGTGGTTACTGGAGATTGAGGACAGCAGGAGCTTCAAGGGTCACTCCCTGTGCTGTTAACAGACACAGCTCCAGATTTGGCATCTTTCACCACCAAGAAACCTTATCTGAATGGAAAAGTTAAACACATGAATTGTATGTGAAAGTGGCACTCCAGTGAAATGATTTTCCCTCCCTGTACACAAGTTATAGCTTTGAAAATGATCCACTATGCTCTGACCTGAGACTGTTCCAAAGTTTGATAAGGCTTTAGTGATGCAATAACGTTCATAGCATTCACAAATTAGAGAAGGCTTGGGCATTAAAAAACAAGTATATAAAATAAGTGAGTTTATGGATATCTTGTTGTTATTTAATATAATGTTATTTATTATTAAATAACCAGGGCACTGTTTACACTAAGTAATCAGTGCTTGTTGCTCCCTCCTAAACCTGAAATGAGAGTGAGCGGAATATTTTAATTATTCTCTCTAGGGTGTGCAACTCTGTGACTGTGTCTTGCCTGGATGCATGGGGCTACTTCTGGCTATTTTTGAGGATGTGAGGCCTTGTTTACAAATGTAACTTACCTTGGTAAGAACTCACAACATTTCAGCTGATCTACCATAACTGCCTGTGAACAGGCTCTTTTCCTCTGCAGATGCAGGTTCCTAACTGTGTTTCCACTTTGGCTGATGCCAGTTCATGGGGCAGTAAGACAATGCGTGCCAGGAGTCATCCCAGGTGGCCTTGCTCTGACTGTGTGCCCGAGCAGTGCCACCCCACGCAGGCACTTATTTACACACAGAGGCATGACGGGACATCGGTGTGCAGATTCACACAAGTTGTTTTTGCAAACACGATGCTTTAAAATTAAAGGCTATTCATTAAATGGGAGACATGGGGGGGTTTTGGAGGTTGTATGGTAAAAATAGTAATTTTTACCAATCCTGCAGCAAGACAAGCTCAGTTGACCTCGCAGAGCTGATCCACTAACTGCTCTCCTGCGCTCTTGCTTAAGGATTGCAAAACCAGAAAAGTACTGAGTACTGAGGAGCTGGGAGAACAAAATGCCCCAAAGGTACAGCCCTGATCTTATGTGCCCACTCAAGCCTGAGGAAAAATCCTGATGATTTCAGCCAGGTTTATGTCAGCCCCTTAGGTGATCTCATTTAAAATTAATAAACTTGTTGTCTGATAGACTTATATTACATTGAGAATTTTACACTTAATTGCAGACAGTTGTTAGCCATCTTCTTCAGAGATTGGCATCCTCTGGCCATTGAGTGGACAGGTCTTGTATTGCCTCTAGAAATGGCCAGTAACTTCCGGATGGGAGGCACTGACTTGCTGCTTGAAATCCTCAAACTAGAGAATTTTCTCTTTAAGATTCAGGTAAATATATTCCCATTCAGATTATACCTACATTCATTGTAGTTTAGGTTTTGAAATCTGCCCCCATTTCTAAACCAAAATACTTTCATGTTTCCAGGGGTTAAAACATCTTCTTGTCATCACCTTGCCTCAAAGGCTTTTTACTCTCAAGCCTGTGATTTTTGCAATTCTGCTGTGATTTTTGTAGCTTGAGCTCAGATCCCCATGTTTTGGCACCACTCCTGCCTGTGTGTGAGGAAATTCAGGCTGCAATATCACTCAAACATCCTAGTTTTACAGACTACCTTACATCTCTGTAGAGCAACCCAGTGTTTCAGTATCCCTGTTCTCTTGAAATCCACTGAGCTGGCAAAGACCACAGCATGTTACAGCTGCTACAATTCAGCAGAGCCATGGTTGGCTGGTGTAGGAAATTACTTTTGGTCTGAGCAGGTGCAAGGCACATGATGGCTTTTAGCAGTGTAGCTGTATGCACTGAATAAAACTAGCCCTTGGAGGCTACCTTGAATTAGGAGTAATATATTTTATTAAGAATAATTGGGTTAGAGGTAAGATGATGTGTGCAGTAATTTGTGTTTGTCTAGCCTGGGTGATGCAGGTTTCTGTTAATCAGGGGATATGACCTAGTAAGAAGGTTGTTTGTCAGGCTGCAGTCTGTGAAAGAAGCAGTTTTGGTACTGGACTCACAGAAAGGCTGGTTGGAGAAGGCTCCTTGGAGTCCAGTCTGCCCATGTTTCATGGCTTCTTCCTCATTTCCCTGAGGATCCTCTAGGGCCTGTCTTGTCCTCTTTATTCCAAACCATCAGTGTTATCACTGCAGTAATTGATAGTTGCCACCAGCCTCTTCACTCCCCATATCTTCCTTGTCTCTACCAGTCCTACCCCTGCTCCCACTGTCATATTCCTTCTGTTTTGTCCCCCATTTCTCATTAGCACAGCTGTTTCTTCACAGGCACCTCCTTGTCCTGCATATTTCCTTTACTCCATTTGTTCCTCTCTCCCTCTGCATTTCAATAGACTTACTGGAATAGACTTGTATAAAAAAAAAAAAAAAAAGTGAAAGAAAAGGACTTATCTGATTCCAGGGGAAGGATGAGGAACAGACTCTGCCTAACTCTCCAGAGCAGTATCCTCACACGTGCAAGCATGGGAACGTTCTGTGATCTTTCGGCACAAGTAGAGTTTTCAGAGCTCCTTGTGACCATCTTCTGGTGAAACACTGCCCCCGCTTTCCTCCTGAGACAGGAAGGCTGTGTGGCTGATGGCACTGGGCTTCTGGGCACATCACCTTGACAAGTGATGCTCTAGGCATTCAGCAGGCATCTCAGAAACAAGGGGCAGCCTCAGAAGATGTCCTGGGGTACAGCTTGGCTGCCATGTGCACTCAGGAGAGGAGCTGTGGATCTAGCCTAGCTCTTTACCATCCCCTTCCAACCATGTCATTGGTGATTGCTTCCACTGTCCTCCCTTTCCCTGGGCATGCTTGCTCTGAGCATTCCCTGAGTCTTGGTGTTCCCACAGCAATCTGTAGAAGATACAGCCCTGGAGCAGAGGTTGACTCCAGCACCGCTTGGACAGGAGCTGTTCTCTGTTGAGGGCAGTTCTGTACAGTCCCTGGGAAGGACGCAGCCCATCAGGATGGGTACCCTGAAAATAGCTGCATGTACTTACCATGGTTGCCTCAAGCTCCTCTCTTGAACATAGGGAAGACACTACACAGGAATTTATAGTGATGTTTGGTAAATGATTTTTGCTGCTTAATGCCATAAACAAATGATAAGTCAAAGTGCTAAGACATTGTGCTATGCATGCTGAGCCCTGTAATTTTGTTCAAATCTCCTTACATGAAGTCTTGGCCTCTGATGTGTAAAGAGAAGATGAAAGTTTAGTGTGTAAGACCCTGTGTGGATTGTGACCAGAAAGCAGGAACTTTTATTTGTAGCAAACAAACGAGAAAGAAGGTGAATTTCACAATGTAATACAAGTGAAGAGAGGAAAGGAAAAGATTACCAAGAGTCATGAATTTTCTTTTTTTATTATGTATATTTTCATTAGAAAACAATCTTGAACACCCAGGAATAGTTTTCTAATAAACATAAGCTCATGAAGAGCACTTGGAAGTTTCCATTCTGGGTTCAGGAGAATGACGGGACAGTAACACAGTCGACATGGTCATTCCTCTTAGTCAACCCCTCCCTTGTGGCTGATTTTTTCTAGCATTGCAGCCTTCCCTTCCCCGTGCTTCCTGCCCTGGACAAAACCACCCCCTCCCTCCCAGCCCCACAGACATCTCTGTAGTCGTCTCAAAGAGAGTATTTCTGCATGGACACACCATTGACTCATCTCAACTCTCAGTGAACATAGTGATTTCTTGCAGTCCTGGATGAGGACCTCAGCAACAGACCTGGGGGATCCATGCAGAGACACTGCTTCCTCTCCTGGGCAGACCCTGTAGTAGTGAAGGAGGCCTTAGGAGCGATTTCAAAGGGGACTCACATGTAGAAATGCAAAATTTGCCCACTGGGGATGAAGATCCAGGGAAGTGTTCTTGCCATCCCTGCTAGCTACCTCCATTCTTGCACTCAGCCTCTCAGGGGCAAAAGTCCTGAAGGGGTTGATGCATAGCTATGGGCTGGTTGTGCTTCTGGAATGAGGAAGATTTCCTCCCCAGGCCTGGCCTGCATTGCCTACAAAAGGGTTTGTTTATAATAGAGCGCTGACGTATATGAGCAAAAAGCACGAGGGAACAAGGCCATTTTGACTTGCTACCGTATAAAGCTGACAAAGATTCTTGCTCTCCCGTCATCAGAGCAAGCCTCACCCAGGTTTACCACCATCTAAAATACAAGTGCTTTGTCCTCACCGTGTTTTTGGCTCAGGTACATCATCCACTGTAGTTACCCTGAGGCTAAGAAACAAAGGATTCCCCATGCCATTATCCCACAGCTTGACAGAAGTGAAGGAGATGCTTGAAAGCGGTTGCTCTTCTGGATCAAGAAGCGAAACTCCATGAAAAAGGGTTCTGCTGGCCACATTAGTCTAGAGGGATGGGAGGAAGGTTTGTGTGCCTCTTAGCAAGGAGTAGAAGGGCTGTCCAGACTCCCATCTCAGAGAGATGTTCTACCATCTGATAGCGATGAATCACCCCTTTCCAAAGGAAAGTGAAGATTATGGAGTAGTGAGTGAAAGGAGAGGGGAATATAACCTTGTAAGAACATAGGTACTGAGATCAGCTGGTCAGAGAACATTAATTTTTGTCTCTCTAGCTGGAAAATAAGATCAGGTGGGTTAGTTAGAAGTCAGTTCATCCGTATAGGAAAAAGAAACTCTGTAACATGTAGTAGAAAAACTCCCAGAGAAGTGTGGTAGGCTGGATTTTAAAGGAAAGCTCTCCTGTGGTGAAGGCCAAAGAGCAGAGAAGCTCTCTCACCAACTTGAGCTGTGAAGGGATGAGACAGGTCACTTGCAGGGGCACGATGGGCATGTGCAATTTTTGTGATTATTAATATCATAACCTATATCAGCTGATCAAAGCTACCCAACAGTGACTTGCTAACAACAGGTGGTGATCCTGCCACAGAGGAATGCAGCTGGAGGCAAACAGCCTGATGCCAGCTATCCCATCCAGACAGGAGCTCTGGTCCTCTGGAGAAGGCTGCACTCTAGGAAGTCTCCTTGAGCAGACTCGGTCACTGAGAGTTTCTTTGAGCAATCGGGGAACTGAATGTGATGTCCTAATTCTGTTTGGTAAAGCACATCTTGATGCATAACATATAAAGGATCATCTTCCCTTAGTACCTCTTTTCTACTGTTACTTCTTTAAGATTTGGGTATCTGAACCCTCCTTTTCAATTTTCCTTTTTTAAACAAGAAATACGGGAAAAAATACTGAAAATGTGGCTTGGAAAAGAATTTCTGTCTGAGTTCTTGTCCCATTCAGAAATCCATCTCTTCTCAAACAGTTGTGATGGCAGGTGTTTGTGCTTTTGCATCATTGTGCTTGTTTGAGTATGGCTCAGATAAGTTTGAGGGGTCTTCAGTCTGTTTCCTGCTGCTGGAGCTGAGTGTCTGTTTTCCATGTACTTCTGTCTTAATTAAATGCTATACAATAATGAGCATAAACCAAAGATAGGCCAAAGTAGCATAAAAGCATTTCCCTTTTCTCTCTTCTCTTTCCCTGAAGTCAAACCCTGTGTCTCATTTTCCACACAGCAACTCCCTAGCTCCTGTCAAGACTTATTCAAAAATCAAATATTCTTTCAGGTGTATTTAGGTTTTTTTCTCTTCCCTATGTTTTCAGGATAACATTTATAAATATATCTTAATATATGTTTACATATATTTTATCTTGCAATTCCAGTTCTGGAAGAGAAAACCTCATTCTTTCATCCAAGGAAAAATTCACCCACTGACCTGGAGGTAATTTGAATAATGAACTAAGATAGTTTTTGATGTTTGTGTAAACAGCACAGAACCATCAGATTCTGCTTTCCTTGTATCCAACATGATAGATGTGAGATCAAAGATTGCCTGCAGTAACTGCTGCATGTCAGACTTGCAATATTGAGGGAAATATTCCTAGAGCCACTGGTCTGTTGCTGCCAAATGGAGGAAACCAATTGGTGTTTTCACCATACTTCCTTCAACATGCAAGAAATGGTGAAGGTCAATGCAATAGGCTCCTGCACTTGCTTGTCCTCTCAGGATTCGAATGTCATTGTTTAGCAATGGAATGAATTTGCCTGTCTGGAAACATGAAGGATGTAGAAGACTTAAAAACTAGTCTGGGAGGAATTCTGTGTCTGCTCAGGAGATCTTCAGGGCCAGAGTCTAGGGATGGCAGAGGGGATGAGGCATCTGTTGCCTCAGGAATGAGAAGGAGCAGTCACAGGGGAGGTGGCAGTGGAGGGGAGATCAGGATACTCAGCCAGTAGTCACTACGGCAATTGCACTGCTGACTGTTCTCCCCCAAGTGCTTGACCAACATAAAAGAGGAAGGAATAGATCTTCTGACCATGCGTTCTCACAAGGACATGGGCAGGAATCCTGGTGGACGAACCACGGGTTGGAAGTGCTAACGGTGCAGCCTCATCCTACACTGAAGAGCAGTAGTGCTTTGCCAAGTCGAAATAATCTTTTTCTCTCAAGGAAAACAAAGAGAGGATGCCTGAATGACTGACCACCACTTGTGGACAGAGGATGGTCTTCAAAACTTGAAAGTCTTCACAACTGTCCTCCAGCTACGGCCACTGGCTCCAGTGTTTTACTGCTGCCAGATCAAGGGCTTTGAAAAGGGCCAGGGGCCTGGCAAGCATGAGCAGTATTTTCCTGTCTCCCTGAGTGAAAACAGGACAGCCGACACTTCTCTTGACTCAAATCTAAGGCTGCTGACTTCCTCTTTCTTTGGGTTGCCCATCCCATCATGGTGAGGTAAAACAAGGACTTCTTCACCACCTTGCTTGGGAAACTACAACAGGGAACACACCCGATTTGGTTGAAAAACAGCCCATAATTTCTTACATTTTAAACTGGAAATCAAGTGTTAGCTGGGTGTATGGGTTTTGCCAGCATAAGTGGTTTGTTTGTAGCAACCAATTAACAGCAGGCACTGAGATTGGCAAAGTAAATATATATCAAAGACTGATGGTTATAGAGTTTGACTTATCAATAGACTCTTAATGGTCCCTGTGTTCTCTGATGACCCTTGGGTTAGTGCATGTGCTCAGCCCCTTGCAGGCACAGAGGAAGAGGGTTTGAACTTGGCAGTGAGTATTTACCAAGAGACAAGATGGCAAGAATGGAAGAGCTGTGGAAGCTGGAGGCCAGCACTGATGTTTCGGTAGGCAAGAACAGCATTGGCAACTGACACAGAGCAAAACACCTCTGAAGAGCATAACCAGAAAAGCATTACCAGAAAGACCTGTCAAAGCTGACAGAAAATCAGGCGACTGGCAGAAATCACAAGATTGAGCAGGACCATACACACACGATTTCTGATGATGGCTGAACACAGTCCTCCACACTGACCACCCCCAAACAATGCTGGAGGACCACAAAGCCCAAGAACTGAGGGGTCTCCACAGTGATAGGACCCAGAATTTTCTCCACTGGGAGAAACAGCTGCCAAAATCTGCAAGCTTTGTTTGTCAGTGGAAGGTGATCTGACAGCTTTGTAACAAAGTACAGGGAACGTCTCTTCAGGGACCCAGCAGACAAGACCAGAAGAAAGACATGGGGAAGAAGAGATGCCTCTGTAGCATGGCTCTGCCCCATCTCTTCTATCTGCTAGAATCACCAATACACAACTTATTTTTCATGTCTCGGGAGCGTACTGTCTCCATTTGCACCTTTGAAAGTCCTGCATAGTAGCACAAAGGGGATGGCACAAGGAGATTGTGGGAGATGAGAGAACTGGGCTATGGAAGGAAGAGATCCTCATCAGTATTTCTGCCATCAATACTTTGGGGAGGAAAGAAAAAGGGAATTCAAAACCCCAACCCCCACACTAAATTTGCACTTGTTCTCTCAGGCTGGCAGCCTAGAAGTTCGTAAACTCAGAAGTACCTTGTTCTGGAATAAACTGTTCTAAAAACAGTTTCCAATGGCTTCCCCGAGTTTGCTTTGCTGGTGGCAGCCCTTTGGCTCCATGCTGGCACATGTATGAAGCTCTTTGAACAAGTTTTGACCTTCCTTTAGCCCCTCTGCCCATCAAGCCAGCTAATGACATGCTTCGTATTGCACAGAACACATACAATTGACAAGTTCATAGTGTTGTTTAAATATTAAACAGTCTAGACAGGCTTTTAGTCTTATGCCGCTGTGAAAAGGCTCAGACCATGCCCATCTCTGAAACTGGGCTGCGGGATCATTTGCACAGTAAGACAGACAATAAGACTTGTATACATTGCCATGCAACAGAATAGACCCCAAACCGCCAGCCCTAAGTGGAAAGTTTATTTCTAAGCACAATATATGGAAAAAACAAACCAACAAACCCCACAGATATAGAAAACGTTGTAGCAAATCCCTGGTCAAGTAGGACTTCATGTCTGTCACTACCCTGCACCTCACAGCCGCTTAAAATGTCATGCAATGGAGGAGAGGGCACTCGGACGACAGCCTCCGCTTCAGATCAAGGAGGGTCTCCAAGCAGGAGAAGGCCGATGGGACTCCCGCTGTGATTCAGACTGTAACCAGCAAAAGGGCAGCGCTGCTCACCCCCACCACACACTTCGTGGCTACCAGTGGTAGACTTAGCACTTCAACAGGCTTTACCAACGTGGATTCTCACAACACCCCTGTGAGGTAGGTACGTATTGTTATTCCCCCTTTGCGTGGAGGGGGGACTGAGCCAAACAGCCCAAGGCTACAGAGTCAGTGGCAGAGCTGGAGTGAGAGTATGCAGAGTCCTGTGTGCTCAGAGTACACCACTCTTTCACAGCAAGTTGTGCTTCTGACCTCATAAAATTGTATCTGTTCACCAAATTAAAGGAATTTGACTTCTCCATATCAAATGAGTGGAGGGCAGGGAGGGAAACGATATCATGGGTGACAGCTGCCCCTTCATCTGTGTATGCTTCCCCCTTCCCAAAAACACTCTAATTACTCATCTCTTGGAATAAGGACAGCTTCCAGAACAGGCATAGGGGTGAGAGGCTGCTGTGATTGCTTGCTTTGGCCAGGTTTCTCTCTACTGAAGCAGTTCTTCCAGAGATCACTCATTGTAACACCTTCCTTCTGGGGGTAGCTACTTTCAGAAATGATTGGAACTGCCCCTTCCCTCTCCCTTGCCCACCACCATCTCTCTTCTCCCCTCTGCCAAAAGCACTCTTTGGTAGATAGTGAATCTGGTCAGATAAAGGTACAGTGGCCTCAGAAACCATGCTGTCTCACATCGGTCCTCAGTAAGTTGATTTTCTCAGACGGCGTTCCACCTCCCACATTCTCTGCCAGAGAAGTACCTGTTCTGTTGCATTCTGATATTTAAAGGGACACTGTCAAGTAATCCAGGTGAAAAATACAACCTTGCCTCAAGCTGCTAACCTCCATCTTCAACGCTGCAGAATGGCTGCCGCGTTCAAACACAGAGGCTGAAGTTTGACACCTTCTCTGGTCCAGAAACACCTGTGACAGCCTGGCTGCCAAAGGAGCTGGTAGCCTACATTTGCCCTGTCTCCACAGAAGCTGTGAGAGGTGCTGGTATGATGATGGAGGGCAGCTGCATTGAGCCATCGTGCAATGTTGCTTGGCACTGCTACTAAATGGATGCAGTTTGGCTGACGCCCTTATCTTGATTTTGGGTGGAGCTGGGTTCAGGCTTGATCACTATGGGGTCATTATTTTGGGGTAGCTGAGCTTTTGCTCCTCAATTAGCTAATCTCCATATTTTTAGGGTTCCTGCTCTTATGCTTCCTTTGTGGCAGCTGCAAAATAACTCAACCCCATAGAGTTGGGACATACCCTCCATAGAATGAGGACAGTCAGCAGGAAATCAGAAATAGACATTTCCTCCTGTCGCAGAAGAAAGGTGGGGAGGAGAAGGACAGGGATCATGAAAGGAATGGGTTGAGTGGAGAGAACCATACGTGCCCAAATGGAAAAGGACAAAATCGGTAGGGAAAGAAATTTTATTTTCAAGCTTGTAAGAGAATATTACAAACAATGGAGAGTAAAAAAAGCCCAAACCCTAAAAACTATTTAAAAAGTACTTGACAGTGTCCCTTTAATATCCACAAATGATTCAGCCATTGTGCATTGAAAGAGAATGTTCCTGAAGAGCAACTGATACCTTCGAGGATATATCCCAGAGAAGGAGGCTTATTAGAAGTGCTACACAGTCAGTCAGCAACTGTGCTCCCTCTTCAGACTAACTCTCTTTTGGATGATTGAATGGAATAGACTCTGTAATAAACTAACAGACTGGATGTGAAAGGATCAGCCTACAAGACTGAGCGAGACTGTTGCAAATCGAGCAGCAGGGATACAGACACCAAAAAAAAAAGTACATCTCTAAATGCATGAGTGTCTGAACCAGCAAGGGAGCAGAAACCCACCAAAGATGGGTCAGCTTCTTGTGATTGGAGTAAAATGGAAGGAAATTAACCTGGAATGTCTGCATGGAAAATGATGTGTGTGGGTGGCAAGGTTTGGATGCTGGATTTGGGGTTATGAAGGTATGAATCACACCAGTACTTGTGCTTGAAACACCTGCGGAACGTTTGTACAAAATTTGCCAAAAATGCCTATACGTCGAATAAAGGTCATGGAGCGCCCTCCCCCCTCCCAGTTCTACCCTCACAAACCCCTTGTCAGGAACATTATGAAAAAAACAGGCTTTTTGGTGAAATTTGGGTATGCCTGGATTTTGTTAATATTTTCTTAGTGAGATGATTCAATCTCTCTTCTGTAAATCAATACTGAAAAATCCCCAGCCATTTCACTTCAGGTACCCCATGGTAAACCAAACAAGGCTCCAGTGACTCATGAAACAAAACAACTCATAGCCCTGGTTAATCGGAGTCTGGAAAATAAAAACACTCCAAATATTCCGTTCCCTTCCACGTTTTCATAAATCTCACACTATGTGTGTGTGTGCGCGTGCGTGTGTGTACGGGGGGTGTGCACAGAGCGTTACCTATTCCAGGTAATAGGATTTGTAAGACATGCTAAACCGTCTGTTCCTCTGCTTCCCCAGAACTCTGCCTACTCAGTTTGTAGTCTGTATTGCACTTGTTTTGTTGGTTTTTTTGTGATTTGTGTTGTTATTTTTTTTCTTTTTTTTTTTTTTTTTTTTTTTTTAAACAGGCTGGAAAACATTAACCTCTTTAGCATGAGTGTGCAGCTCTCCCTCCACCTGCTTTTTTCCTCAGCTGGCCAGGTGCCGCCTCTTATATCTTGTGCAGTTACTGAAAAAAAAAAGG
>VWZW01003174.1:1964022-2061068 GCA_013397115.1 Edolisoma coerulescens
AAAAGAAAAAAGGAAAGAGAAAGAAAAAGGCACACCATGCTCCTCTGCTTTATGAGTTCTTTGTCTCCTCCGCTTCGTGTTAAGGCCTCCTGAATTCCTCGGCTCAGACCGTCGTGACTCTCATGACGAGCTCTCTGTTACTACTAGACTGACTCCTCTGTTCGTGAGGCCTCAGGTGGCTGAGTATATGCAGGATGGTATAAGCACAGTGGTGGTCAGAGAGGGTGCCTGTGGCATGGCCGGCAGCCCGTGCCCCGCTGTCGGCTGGAGCGGAGTTAGTGGCTGTACCACCAGTGGAGGACGAGTGGGTGGTTTGGGAGGAGGGGCGCTGATTTGTCCTGGTCCCTGTTTTTTGCTCCTCCATGTCCTTTGTTTTGTCATAGTTCAGCACTTTCCACTGCTGATTGACCGCCTGCCACCGTTTAAAAATCCGGTAAACCGAGGGCCCTTCATGTATTATTAGACCTGGAGGGAAGGGGGAAAGAAATAAACATAAAATACAAACAAAACTTTAGAAAGAACCATAAACCTACCCCAGCATCTTCCCCCAGTTAGCTGGTTAAGCTCAGCTCTCCTTCAGCCAGTGCTTTTTCAGTGATAAATCCTGTATTTTAATTACCGACAGGCAGAGCACTGGTGCTCCTCCTCTGCTGGATCCCTTTTTCCCTGAATTAAAGGGATTACAGTTTTATCTCAGCCATCGATAAACGGATCGTAAATGGAGCACAGTGAGTTATGCTCTTACAGCAGAAGAGTATCTATTTACCAACAAATGCCCAAGGTTTATCTCTCACTGGGCTAATTTTGCACACTGCATAGGCATGATTCACCGAGCTCAGGCGTGTGTTTGGAGGGGGTGTAACTGGAGCTGACGTGGCAGTGACGGCTGCTGCACCAGCGCCGTGTGTGTGCACAGCCCGTGTCTCTCCCCACACACACAGCAGCAGAGCAGACACACATGTGGAGGCCAGAGGCAGCAACTGAGTGGAAAAAAGAGTCTGTCTATGCCCATAAGTAGTTTGTTATCCAAGGCAAAGTTTTGCTCACCTGCACAGCAGGTACCTCGTCAAACATCAATGCCTCCTTTCAAGGGGGAGCTCAGCACGCTTGACAGAAAGGGCAGAGGAGCTCCCAGTGTGTGCAGAGTGTGCAGGCAGTGCCTGTGTCCTGCTGCCCACCCAAATGCACAGAGCTGATGTCTGGGGACGGCTCTGGGCTGTAGGACACCGCCCTGCTAAGGGTCTCTGTGTTCATACGAGAAGGAGCAGCTCAGGCCCTTCAGTAACCCAGCAGTTATCTCGTCTCCCAGCTGTCTTAGTCATCCTCCCCACTCTCGCCAGAGGACTAAGGAATTGAATCATTTTAGTTGCTTGGATGATGACAGTACTTGAGTATTAAGCTCTGCTATTATTATTGGAGTTGCCAGACTCTGGCTAGACCCTTTGGAAGCACTAGGTCTAGCAGTGGCTGCAACACAGGTCTTCTCCTCCACTGAGGCTGGAGGAAGCTGCAACATCTCCTGTAGACTGGCTTAGCTGGCACACTGTAATACATCTCACAAGCTTTGCTAGAGAATGGGATTTACGTGGAATGAGGGGAGTCTGAGTGTCCTTGCTTTGCAGCCATCTGTCTCTTAGGGAAGTGCCTCTGTGTCCCACAGAACTGAAGCCAGACCAGAAGGGAGGACCGGGTGAGTTAGCACAGGAATGGCTTCATTGTCCTTAATGATGATGGCTTCATCATGCTGGGTCTGGATCATTATCAAAAACATTTCTAAGAAGAGTAGCTCTCTTGCCTTCCTGTTGCAAGCATAAAAATACAAGAACAAAAGACTCACAAGAATCAAAACCATGCCTAAACAAAGGGGCTGACTTGACCAACAACGTGTAGAGAGATGATGGGCACCACAGAAAAAAGTGGTTTACAGCTATTCCTGATTAATCAAGTGCTGCAGCTTTACCCACCATCGACCTTTTCCAGATAGTTCTAGTTTCTGATGGCAGATGATTACTGGAGTAAACCTGTGCTTCATCAGACCCCAAAACATCTGAAGGTCATCCTATCCTTAGGGCTGATGTCCCCATCATTCACTGATGGGATGCAGCCACTTGGTTTCTTAGGGGCAGCATCTGACGTTAGAGTGTTTAAATCACTGCTTCAATACAGATTGAGTTTCCAGCTTCCCTGGTTTTAAGCATAACTAGGAGCCCCGCTGACCTGATCACAGATGAGCTTCAGGGGGACTCTCACTGAAATGGGGTGCTGAGCCTGCTCACTGGCTGTAGAAGTAACCCCACTGGATAGCTTGTATGCAGATCTGACTATTTTGGGACAGGGAATGGTATAGGGCACTGCAGCATGAGAGAGCTCTGGTTCCCACAGGCCACTGAGAGTGCACAGCTGTAATCCTGCAGTGCTGCTCAATTTTCATAACCAAACCCCATGATGTCATAATAGAAAAATGTGGGTTTTCCTCCCTGCTTTGAAACATGGTTGAGAATTCTGACGTGGTCTGATCAAAGCAGCAACCACAAAAAGCAGGACTTAGGGAAAGCCTGTATGCAGATCCAGCCACGGAGACAGAGCTTTGAAGCAGGCCTGAAGTGGATCAGCCCATGACAAGGGACATTAGACATATATTTAAATGAGCTGTCTGATCTGTAATGAATGAAATTCCACTCTGATCAGTGACAGAGCCAGTGTTTCTCAGAGACCACTTTAAGCCTGGGATAAAAGAGCTGAAATCAAATGTTTTCTCTTTGGCTGTAGAACGTTCTCCATAGAATCAAATCCATTCTACAAAGTATTAAACACCGAGCCAGGATTGTAAATCTATTCTTAATTACCTTATCACAAATATTTAATGCGCAGCCTGATTCAAGAGGGCTGTTTATAAAATTCTTGTTTGTTTGCCTTCTAATTATAAATGTTTATGATCTTATGCAATTAACTGTGTGATGCTGATGGATGGGTTGCTGAGTCAACTGAGCAGCTGTTTTCTTAGATAGTTTTGGTTTCCAAATATTTATAAAAGTACGAAATAACTTGTTTTCATCTGTATTTACTGGGCTCTAAATTACTTATTGATTTCCCAGTGTCAAGCTCAGGAAGCTGTAAAATTAAGAAGAAACCAAGTGGAGGGGTGGGCATGGAAGCGGAAGTAACAGTGATTCATTTACAAGAGGAAGTGCCAAGAGTAAGCAAGAGTCTATCAGTTAATATCAAGCTGCAGGATGCTTAATGCTCTCATCGAAACAAATTTTGTCTGCCTCAGATAAATTAGATTGGAATTCCTACATTCAGCTCTGTGCATCCCTTAACAAAAACACCCCTCCCTCAAGAATCATTCTTGTTGACAGAGGTGAAATTTTCAATTTAAAGGCCAGAGTTCAGTGGGAAATCCTTCAAGAAGGACTGTATTCAACCTGAGGTGTCCATTTAGAAGCTATTATTCCATAAGCCAAATCCTCTGTGTGAGTGTGTAAGATTGCAGGTTGGTGTGAACTTCTCTCTTTGTACAGTTCTCAGCACAGAAATGCCTATATCAGAGTTTCAGATGGATTCTGGGAGTGTCCTGGTCCTTTTCCACTCCTCTCTATTTTATCTTGCCCTCTTCTGCTTCACAAAATTTGTTCTCAGTGGATCCCCTGTGAAAACCATCCTCTTCAGAAGGAAAATTTCTGTGAGTTGTACACAAAACTTGTTAGTCCAGATTGTTGCCTGGTTCATGAAATCCCTAGTTTGTGGTGCTGGTGAAATGAAACTCCCATGGAATGTGAGCACTGATGATGTGCTGCTCTCATTCCCATTTTCTCATACAGAGACCTGGCTGGACCAGAATTGGATGAAATTCCTTGATCTGAAAATTGTGAAAGCTGGAATCTCTTGGGATTAGACGAGACAGAGGTGCACTGGGTCAGTGGGCTTGTAAGAAAACTGATCAAGAGAAAGGTCCTCAGCCCAAGGGCCAGAAGGGCTGTTGGAAGAACACTGGCAGATGTAACAAGGGAACTGTGTTCGTGTCTCTGGATGGGGAAGCGGCGATCAGTTGCTGTACCACCATCCTGTGAGATTAACCCAGGCAGTTGTGAGCCTCCAATTTAAAGTAACATTGGAGCAGCAGATTCCCAGAAATGACATGCAGTGGACTCCTGAACATGGTCAGGTTGGTTGGCTCTGCCGCCAAGTGATATTTTCCCCAGAACTTTCAGCCTCTAATTAACCTTCCTCTTATTCCAACACTCGCCATGCATTTTCTTGAAAGAAACAGGTAAATTCTTGGGGCAGGAACTGTTTCACCTGTTTGCCAGTAAAGAAAACCACCAAAACAGGGCTTCTGCTGACAGTGGATGGCACATCACCCCTGCACTGACACTCACATTATCTACAGGAGGAAAAATCACAGTCCATTCCAGCCAGTTACCTTCTCAAAAAGGCCCTGTCCTGTCACCTCTTGTTTCCACCTTCAGCAGGACTTTGCCTTTTTGTTTTCCTTTTCAAATGCAATTTCATCTCAGCCAGACAGCTGCCGTGCTTCAGCCTGTTTCTGTTGCTTTCATTATTGGGTGTCAGGGGAAGATTACGGCAGCTGTGATCAAAGCTTAATGTTTTCTTCCACAGCAGTGGTGACTCAGGCCAAGGTAAACCAAGCTTTCTGGGAGATAATACTTTCATTGCCAGGGTTTCTCTGCATTGACATCATTGCATACACAAACCCTTCCCTCCCTTTCTGTGAATTCTTTAATCTTTTGTGACAATCTCAAATTTCTCCACTTTTGTTTCCAAAGCTCCACCAGCTCAGCCCTCATGTATCTTTTTGCCTTAATCTTATCCTATTTGCTCCATCCTTAGTCACCTTTTATCTTGACCTAAGAGCAGGAAAATGGCTGATGATAAACCAGGAAAAGAGAGCCAGAAGGATCTGTTCCAGGAAATACAAGCTTGGAAAGGGGTACCTTGTATCTAGCATCCCTCACCATTGTGCCCAGGTCAGTTCCAGCTGAATATGACAAGTTCTTTGAACAACCTGGCATACTTAGATCTTCCTGTGGCTGATACTCAAGGCTGCAGAGCTGTGCTCTTCAGGAAATGGGGAAGAGGGTGAGCCAAGGAGCAGGGAGAGGTAATTTTGTAATTGAAAACAATGTCACAGCATCAATGGGACTCTGCACTAGGGCTGATTTGGAGGAGAGCTGTGAACCTTGGAGTTGACCAGGCTGGGAATGAGGTAATGTCCCTCTTCTCCTCAATCCTGTTCATCATCTCCAGAACCTCTTCATTTCATCCCCCTTTTTCTGCAAGTGAATGCCCCAGCAGGGTGCAGTCCCCAGACCAGAGAGGTGCAGAATCAGCACTGTAACACCCCACCTGCCTTTCGATTCCCTGATGAAATAAACTGATACGTCACAGAATTGCTGTCTTCAGCAGTGTGACTGCCTGATCCAGCTTGTGTTTGGGATTCTGATTTCTCATTCCTAAGGGTAATGCTTTGCACTTCTCTTTATTCAATTACATCTTGTTGATTCCTCCAATTTGCCAAGATAATTTCAAATTTCAAATGCTGATCTGATCCTCCAAAGTGCTTGCAGCCTTTCCAAGCTTGGTGTCATCTGTGAATTTTATAACAGCACATCCTATTTAATTATCTAAGTCATTAATAAAAATATTGAAGAGAGCAGAGTCCAAAAGACTCTCTACTTGAAATGTGTTTCCAGTTTATAGCACACCACTCACAATTACTGAGAAAGCAGTTTCTCCATTGGCTGTACACCTGCATTATAGTTATTTAATCTAGAGCATGCTTCTCTGGTAGGAGAATCCAAAGGCAAAGCACCAAGAGCATTGCCCAAGTCACAGCATATCAAACTAACAGCTTCCCTCTTAGCCACTAGTATAGTTACCCTTCCAAATTACATCTGGTTATACTCCTGTGCTCACCAATTGGTTACATAAAAAATACTCAATATCTTTCTATGAATCAGTTAAGCTGATTTGCCCTTCATTTCCGTGATCCTCAGTGCCTACCTTCATTATCTGATAGAGATTATATCTAAAGCTAAGTACTCTGCTTGCATTTCCCCAGCCGCCTGGCACCTCCTTCATCCTCCTCAAGTTCCTGATGATGAAATGCTCATGGGTCAGCCACTGTTCCCGCAGCTTCCTCTGAAGTTCATTAGGACATGCAGACAAGGACAGAGCTAACTCATTTGAATAGTTTTGAGGCTGTTCTTTTCTGATTCTGCCCTGGGCTCCTTTCTCCTCATTAAAATTATTTTAGTTAAGTTTTGAGGGCTGAAACAAAGGCAACATTTAACTATTTGGCCCTTTGTGTATCAAATACTGTTTGAGCTCTTAGACTTGCCTTGTTCTTATACACCCATTTTTTTTTGCCTCTTGAATCTCTGGATGGTCATCTTGGGGTTCAACTCTGACAGGTCCCCATGCCTGTGTGATTTCTAGAGGCTTTTCATTAGCTGAAGGTTATTCTTTCTGCCTTTTGTGTGATTGCAGCTTCTGATTTTGGGTCCTCAAAGAGTTCCTGATGCAGCCCCAGTGCTCTCTTCCCACGCTTCTGAGCTTTCCCCTGCACAGGCACAGTTTGCTGTTGTGCCTTTAGTATCATCCCTTTCGGCAGCTGTGAGCTGTTCACAGCTCTTTTATCCTTCAGATTCTCTTCCCAAGAGACACTCGCTGCTCTGCTCCCCTGGGGCTGTTGCTGCTGCTTTTCTGCAGTCCATTATCCTCACATCTTACTTTTCTTCAGCTCTGGAATGCTTTCATTAAACAGTCACTTCCCATACAAACTACCGATGCATTCAGATTTTCAGGGAGTCTTTGCTTTCCGGGGAAATCGAATAGGAAGTATAGATTCCTTCATAACTGTCATCTCCACTCTCCAAAACATAACTTTTGTCCCCAGAATGCTTCAAGAGCTGAACAGTCTACCCTGCATACAGGAGTAGTCCATAATGGTTAACCTGGAACATCTGGTGCTGTCTTTTAGACGTTTCTGGAAGCTGCAAGACACCGGACCAGCGATCAGGATTTCTCTAGTCCACAAGACATCTAGCAAAGGTCTGCTCTGAATAATACTGGAACTGTACTAGGAGGGTGTGCAAACTTAGCAATTGCCAGCATTGAATGAGATAAAGTATAAATTGAAAATGTATTCATAATGATTAGAGCTCAAGTGAATGCTTAACATATGGAAAAATAATTAGCTGATTATAATCAGGCATTTTCTTATCAATCATTCTCAATGCACATTTTTTTTAATGTCTAAAGAACTGATTATGTATGAATCTGAACTGTGTTTTGGCTCAGCAGAACTGGGATGTCTGCATGGCTGGACTCTGTTGAGTGCTGTTGATCACTGGATGACGTGGCCATCATGGAACCCATGGATCTGGGGAAGACAAAACACTTCTTCTGCTAAGTGCATTCACTGTAGTGAGACTTCACTGTCACACGGCTTTCCCAGCGGTGGGATGCCGTGCTTGGATTTCCTAGGCCACAGGGCCACGACTCTGGCAAAACTGAAACTGAGCCCCTCAGAGACTGAGACCTCCATGGCCAGGGAAGAGCTCCCACCAGCGTACACAGAGAAGCTGTTCTCAGTCTTGAGGAAGTATTTTATGGAATTTTGGACTCTTCCATTTTGGATCATTACAGCACAAACAGGCTGGCCCATAACCTTCAACTGCTGACTAACCAGAAAACCTTGTGTTTATTATAGCTCGTCTCCCCTCATTCAAAGGCAGCTGTGCCTCAAAGCTTCCTCAGCCCCTGGTGGGCCAGGATCCCCCACAAGTGCAGCGAGAGTCCTTCTCCTTCCCTGCTTCCTCCACTCCATCTGGCAGAGCCACGGGAGCAGCAGGTCCCGCCTGGGCAGGTGATTACGCTGTGTCCCAAGCTCTCTGCAGCCATTTACACCCACCCCCAGAGTCAGCAAGAGCCCTGCCAGGTGGGAGATGGATCCAGAGGGCTGGCACCTCAGAGAGTCCCCACAGCTGCTGCTCCACCAGGTGAGTGATCCTGGGGCAGAGTGGGAGGGCCAGGGAGAGGAGGCAGCACTTTTATTACTGCTAGGAGTGCCTGATGTGGAGCTGGCAGCATCCCTCCCCCTGGCAGCATTGTGATTTTTCAGGATGCAGCCCAGCTACATGGCAAGAAACAATTTCCAGGTTGTGACACTGCAGCATGTCACGAGTTCATGTAACACAAGTATGCAGCAGCGATTCCTGTGTGCACAGGATGCCATGGGTTCCTCGTGGAAGCGGGAGCAGCCCACCCCACAGACATGGCATTTGTAGCTGTGGGAACAGGAAGGCTTTATCCAGCAGGATGAATTGAGTTGACATGTAGGACTGCCTGTCATGGGGCTTGTGGAGCTCATGGGAGCTGGGGGCAGGGTGTTGTAGGAGCATTTGGGGAGCTTTTATGGCTGCAAAGTAATGCATCTTCTCTGTGAGGTGCTGCCTCCATCCCAGGGCAGCCCTGCTCAGCCATGTCCCCCTCAATACACAGGCTGGGCCCTGTAGGGCTGAGCTGGTAAGACCCAAAATGAGGAAGTGCTGGCAAAATTAAGGAGCTGACAAGAGGTGTCCAATGGAAACAAAATTTCATTTCGTTCAGCACTCTCACATGGTTTGTTTGCAATGGGGAAATAACATCAGGTGTCCTGCAGAGATGTGACAGAGGAGCTGGGCTGACCCCTGGAGCTGCACACAGCAACACCATGGCCCTGGAGATGCCACAGTACTTCCAGCTGTATACATACAAGCTACCAACCACCACAACTTCCTCCTCCTGCACTGCCCAGACCAGTACTTTTTTACCCCTTGCCTCAAAACAGTGATAAAAACCACCCTAAACCAAAACAAGAAATAACAGTGAAAACAGGTAAAATGAAACCCAAAGAAATCCTTGCTCAGGGAACAGAGAAAGCATAAACTGAAGTACTCCTATAAACTCAGCTGGCTGTGGACAGCTACAGCAAAATGGATGTTGTGCCCTAAAGGTCTCTTGTACTCCTGTGGTATTTAATTCACAGTGCACGATAAAGCAGAGGATTAAAGGGCAGTCTGTAGTTATGCAGGCAGCAATAAATGAGACTCTTCTTGCAAAAAGCAAGTAAATAAATAGAGATGGGAGCTCCACTAACAGAACAACCCCTTGCTTCTGAATCATGCCTCTCCAGCATCATTCCCCACTTGTGAGTCTACCCATAACTGTGCCAGGACAGGAGGGATAGGGCTTGGAGGCAGTACTCACACACCCTCTTGCTCTCTTAAATTTTCCCCTCCTTGCTTTGTAGCTAGGACTGGGTAGATCCTCTTGGAACCTTTTTTCTCCAAATTTAAGATGGATATAACAGCAACATGAAAAGGCTTTGTTCAAGAGGTGAAAGACACTCATTGTGTGCATGACAGATACTGCAAGGTCTTTAAAAGAAGGGAGTAAATAATAATTTCAAGCTAGGTTGAACAGAGCACTGGCCAAATTCATACCCTGGTCTCTAGGTGATTTTATGGGTCTTTTCTACCTTCAGATTTCTGGACATCGTCTACAGAAGTCCATGGAGTTGAATACTCATGGTGAGGAGAGAAAAAGCACATGGCTTCCACTTCATTATGTCTGCATAATGGAAATCATTCCTCCAGGTCTGGGTCCTGAACCTTCCTATGCCATAGCTAATGTTACTCTGATGGAAGCACTGCCTGTGCAGTCATGCTGATCCTCAGCCACTCCAAGGACACTCCTTTAAAAGAAAAGCTGGACAACAACACTGTGCTGTGCAGGGCTTGGGAATCTGCCTTCACACTTGCTTGGAGTGAGACCTAAAAAAGTCACATTGTTCCCTACAATGGAAGAACACACGTGTATTTGCAGACAGGTAAAAATGTTTCATTTGGAATTGAATTTTTTTAAAATGTTGTATTCCAAATTCTGACATTGAATTTGAAATACTCAGCATGAGCAGTCATCTCTAAATGTTAAATCAAAATGCTTTGTTCAAGAATGATCAAAACATGACATTTGCTTATTGAAGGTAGAACTAGTGCCTCCCTCTGTGCTTTTATTAGCAAATGAAATTCTGTAAGGAAAAATGAGAATAGTTTCACAATTCTTTCATTTTCTAAGGGATGCAGGTCCTGTCTGAGCCAAGTTCCTCCAGACTACTGCAGTCACCTAAGTGCTCTTCCACTAAGAGGAATAGGAACCAATTAGGAGAGACACAAAGGTGAGTATAGATCACCCTTGCCATCCCCCAAGGTAATGTAGGGCACATGGGCAAAATTAATGGACCTGGGAGTGCCTCTGATGTCACACGTTGGTGTGTGCATTACGATTCCTTCTACTGCCTCACTGGAGCGAGATGTGGGCATGTTTCCCCTCCAACATACAGGAAGGCATCCCAAGGATGTGAGGCAGAAGGTGTTCACAGTGCAGTTTGGCCAGACTTTTGTTGGGATAAATATATTCCATGGTGCAGCCTGTCCTGTGCTGCTTTGTTCTCCACAGCCATGACAAAAAAAAGCCTTTCATTGCAAACGCAGGATTTCTGAGATTTCCAGAGGCCTTTCACCTTGGGTGCAGCCTCTCTCTGCTCCCTGACAATGCCCCCACAGGTCTCACCCCACCACCTCCCCTGCAAAGGTCTTCACCTCTCCCACGGAGGCGCTATTCAAAATTAACGAAGGTGGTGGGAGCCAAGAGGACAAGGGTCTGTTATTTCTGATCTATTACTAGCTAGGATCTCTAGGAAGGCAAAACTTGATCCTTGCTTCTCTGCATATACAAGGGTCTTCCACCACAGCTGAAGACCTTTATGGCTGCAATATCCAGATGAGTGAATTCTGATGGAGGCTGAGGGGCAGGTAAGGGTTTACCTGCACCTATGGGATCTGCCAACGCTGAGCTCACAAGTATGACAGCAGTGAAAGGAGCTGAGAGTGGCTAAGCCTGCAGCAAAGGTCTGGAGCCTTGGAGAACACAGAAAAGTCCTTGATGTGGCCGTGGCTGAGCAGAAGGAATTGTCCCACCTGGCATAGTATGGATATTGTGGATCCCGCTCTGCCATGGGGCAGAGGGACTCAGGCTGTGGCTGCCACTGGTGGGTCTTGGTGCAAGAAGAAAAGCACTGCTTCAGGAAGTAACTTTCAGGAAGAATTAAGTTGAGCAACTTAGCCCATGGGCCTGTTTGCAGTATTCTTCATTACAGCCTGTTGTATCTGGGTTGAAAGATGGCTCTGCTGGTAGGTAGCTATCATCAATCAGTCTCTAAGAGGTGATCCCAGAGCTTGATTAATGTGGCTTCATATTAATTTATTCTTACCTCTGCTTCTGGCTCGCCACTGAGCTGGGGACACACCAAAACCAGCCTCATCCACTGTTCATGGGGGGGTGACCCCCCTGTGGTGTCATCTTTGACCATACAGTTGAATTCTCTTGCTACAGCCACAACAGCCTGCCATGGACCACAGCTTCCCACCTCCAGGAGAAATGTGTCTGTGGGGATGCAGGCTGTAGTAGAAGGAGTGATGGGACAGAAGGCAGTTGGAAAAACACAGCCTGGCACAGAGCTGAGGACTTTTTTCATCCTTTACTAGATAGCACAATTTGTGCAGCTGGCATGGGAGATCCTACCAGCTGCCTACAAGGGAATTTCCTGCCATAGTGTAGAGGTGGTGACAGGCAGGTGAGTGCTCCTGCCTCTGCCCATGTATGGAAACTTAACCCAGGGACACCAGGCACTTGATCTCGGCAAGGAGTTTAGTGACAGGGAAGCACCATTCTGATTGTAATGTACCACACTTGAAAGCAAAAGATTCAGTTCACAAGGCAAAAGAATTTCTTTTTTCCCCTTAAAAAGTGTTAATTATGTTGCCCTCATTAAATGCTAAACACATTGATCCACTGGAGCAGAGAGCACCATATGGTTATTCATGACAAAATACATCTCTGGAGCCCTGTTGCAACAGTGGGACCCTGCTGGAGATGGATGTGGAGAAGGAGTGTGGAGCTGAATGCACGCGTGTGAAAGCCCAGGTGCTGCTCTGATTGTGCTGGAAGCCAAGTTCCTTCCCTGCAAAGGGGGAGAGGGTTCAGAGCCAGGTCCAAAGCTGTGTCTCTTTGCTCAGCAGCGACACGCTGGCTCTGCGGAGAGCGGCCGGAGCTGCGCTGGAATCCTGTGGGCACACGGAGCCCCTGCAGCCCTGCCCGCTGCTGGGAGCACACCGTGCACACACGCTGGCTGCCCCTCTGCTCTCTTACAGAACAATCAATGCAACAGTAGACAAAAATAGGTCGCATCTTTCAGGGGCAGAGGGGTGGCTTGTCTCAATTTTCCCGAGCATTTGCTGTTCCTGGATAGCGGCCAAGGAGTCGTGATCAGATCAGCTTTGCAGCGCTGCTTCTCCCGATGCTGGCCCAGATACAGGGCCCACAGTGATTGCTCCCCAGAAGGGACCCTGCCCAGCTGGATCGAGAGCCCCATAATACACCCTGTGGGGACTGTTCCTGTCTACACAGCCTCTGCACAGCTGATAGATCAATGATTTGCTCAGTCTTTAAAGTGTGCACACTGTGGCTGAACGTGTGCAAACCAGGGTTCATGGTGAAGAAAAAGTGACTTTGCTACTGAGCTTTATCCCAATTGCCTGCTCTGAAGGTAGGACCTGGATCTGGCCACTCCAATTAGCTCCTGATATCTCCAGTTTACAAGCAAATTGGGTAAGAAGTGTATGAAGAGCATGGCAAGCAGTGCCTCAAGCTGAAAGGCACAGAAGACCTCTGTATATTCTCACGGATCTCTTCCAGGTATGTCAAAGCCACACACAGTTGCTGTGTGGGCTGCTGTCAGGTCTCTCCTCCGAAGACATTTGCTGAACTTCCCTGCCTTGTGCTCTGCCTTTAGGGTGTCATCAAGCCAACATGTAGGTTTGGTGCTTCCTCAGAACTGATTCCCTACTGTGGTACCAATTCTTCCTGCTTTGTACCTTGGGGGACTGTGTAGACCTGAATGAAAACATCTGTTTTCCTTTTGAGAATTCGATCGATACAGATGAAGACCAAGACCCTGAAGACACCTCATTTCTCAGTTTCTCTTTATTTCATTGTGACTTTGGCTCCTAAATCCTTTGAATGCTGAGGGCCCAAGTGACCTGGCTATATAACACCCCGAGGCTACCTCAGCCGGGCATTTCCTCTAGGAAGCAAAGCTCATTTAAAACAAAACCCCGTTAGTCTTGGCAGGAAGCTCGGATTGTCACTGTTTCAAGGAAGCTCCATTAATTACTGTTCCCACTGCACTATGAAAGATCAAATGCTGTGGATCAGTTTTAATTGGCTATTGATTTCTTATGTTATTACCTATGGTTGTGCTGAGATGCTGTCAGACGTGCTGGATGCTTTTGATTATTCTTTCTGGCAGCTGGGATTAAAAACAGCAGGCAGACATTTCCTGATTTGTAATGGATTGCCATGGTGTGCCAACAAGAATCGTCGGCTGGATGAATGGTCCTGCTCTGCCTGTCTTGTGCTGCTGAGCTGCAGTGCAGTTGTGAAGGCAAATACCATCAGGGACCAGCCAGGGAAAGAGCGGGAAAAGCTTCCAAGAGTACGAGGATCTAGTGCTTGCGGAAATGCACTGCTGTCAGCACCGGGGCAGCGTGGGCCAGGGAGCAGGGACCTGGCCACGGACAAAGCAGGAGTGCCCATCAGTCAGTGATCCAAGGAGAGGCAGATCAGATTACTCCTGCATTGCTGGGGAAAACCCCCCAGCATGGCAGCCTCAGGGATACCCCTGTGTGATCCCAAGCAGGCCAGCACACACAAACCGTGTCGGCACAGCCCTGCGTACACAGCTGGCTAATGGCCCTCCTGGGACACGCTTCTCCCCTGGAGCCCATCTGGGCATGCCTGAGCCTACTCTGTGACATGCTCTCATTAACTGCCAGAGTTCCTCCTTGTTTAACAGGAGATGCTTTCCTGTCCTCCTGACCCCAGATGACACCTTATTCTACAAATGTCGACTTCCCCTAATTGCACCTTGACAGAGAGAGAGGCAAACCCCTCCTTTCCCCTCCAAGGACTGTCATTTAATTAACAGGCAGGTATCTCTCAGGATTTACAGCCCAGCTCTAAGCTGCTACTCTCTCCACTCAGTAACTGAGTCCTCATTCCATTTATCTGTGCATTTCGATAACTGCATTTCTGCTAATCTCTCTCTATGCCAGTTTCCTGCATTTACCTCTCATGTACCATGGAGAGAGCAGTTAATCAAATGAACAGTCCTCATCTCATTTCTCATTCCCTTCCTGGTTCCTGATCTCAGATGTCTGTGTTGTAGATGACTTCATAGCAGAGCGATACCTATGCTGGCACCATCACCAGTTTCTAGTTTAATCCAACTCTCATATCTGTCCTACAGACATGACCAGAGATAGCACAGATGAAAGAGAGATCAGAATCAAAGACATCGAGGCTGGCTGGATATCAAGAAGCATTTAATCTGTTCCTCCTTCACAAACTGGGATCATCTCTCTGCAACCTGTTCTTGACATATGTTTTCTAACAGGTTCTTAAAAAAAATCCAGTACTGGAGGTTCCCACAAATCCCAAGCAATCTTTTCCAGTACTTCCTGCCCTCCTGTTGGATGTCTGAGAGCAAGGGCGAGAACAGTGTTGAAAGGCCATCTTGCCCGGATGGACATAGCTTCTGTTGCTTGGGGCCAAACCATCTGTCCTGCTGGTCATGAGGAGCAGACTGGTTTTACTTTGGTTGCGGTTTTTGTTTTCATCATGGGTGAACAGGTAGCAAATGGTGTCTGTCCCTTCCAACTGTTTTTGTGGAGCACGCTAGGATCTAGAAAAGTCCAAAGAAAACTATTATATTTCTGAAGGTTAGTGACTGAGGGTCAAATCCAGACCCCTGGATTTTGTTGCATGGATCAATAGTCTCTGAGTTAACAGACATATTTTGAGGTCAGCTTGGAGATGACCTGACCATTTCAGAACAAATGAGGACAACAACAACCAAATGATCTGTGCTGAGGGAGCTATATGTGCGAGAAAGCAATCATGCCCTCACCTTTGACTCCACATTGGAAAGATCCATGCTGCCATGGGATTGCCCATGCAAATTGCCACAGATATCTCTATCTTGGCAAATTGCTACCTAAATCCCTTACTGACTTGGTAGAGAGGAGATCACACAAAACAGCTGGGCAGTTGCTGACTAGGTGTGTATTTCCTGTCTGATGTTAGTCACACCTCTGCAGAGTTGGTGACTTCTCCAGCTTTGAGACTCCCCAGTGCCAGAGGAAGTGTCCTGCTGAGCACCTCCAGTGACAGGGTGTATCCTCCTGGACAAGAGTCACTGGCTACCCAATGGATGTGAGACATCCAAGTACAACTGAAGTGCAAACTGGCAGGAACTACAGAGGAGCTCTCTTTCAGCACATCTGCTCTTCCGTAAGTACCTTGTCTTTCAAACCTTTGCTCCTCTGCTAGTGAAAGAAAAGATGGGGGGTCAAACTGGAGGAAGAAACAATTGGAATTCATACAATTACTGTAGGACCTATGGTATAACATTCTGCTAGCTAAGGCTGCCCAGCCTGTTACCAAAAAATGTACAGACAGCGTCTTACATTAAAAAAACCCAAGTGTGATAGAACTGAGTGCACCTAATGTTGTGCCCTTTCCCCACGACTGGGCATTTCTTAGTTCCTAATCTTTCCTACCCATCCACAGGCTGGGTAACAAAAGAGGAAAAGGGCTCTACCGCAGAGGAGGAGACACTGAATTGCACAGACAGCACTCCAGTATTTCAAGATCCATTGCCACCATCCATGAGAGGTTTTATCCTGAATTTGCAGAAGTGGAACTAAAACCCAGGGAGGAATAACAAGAGGCTTTGGGCCATGCTGGCAGTCAGGAGCAGAACTTTCAATCTCCAGAGCTGCCTTTCACCATCTGTGATCCAAAGACCCTGCATGAGGCAGCAAGGTTTGGAAGAAGGATGAAGAGAGGGAGAAAAGCTGTTCCACAGTGAGGAACTCACTGCAAACCTTCTAGGGAGACACTGCTGTATCCATCACAGTTGCACAAAGTTATAATGAATGAGGAATTCACCTCAGTTGTGGTGTTCATAGAATGGGTTGGGTTGGAAGGGACCTTAAAGATCATCTCATTCCAACCTGCCTGCCTTGGGCAGGGACACCTCCCACTACTCCAGGTTGCTCAGAGCCCCATCCAGTGTGGCCTCAAACACTTCCAGGGATGGGGCACCCACAACTTCTCTGGGCAACCTGTTCCAGTGCCTCACCACTCTCACAGTAAAGAATTTCTTGCTAATATCTAACCCTACTCTCTTTCAAATTAAAGCCATGACCCGTGTCCCATCACTACATGACCTTGCCTTAAGTCCCTCTCCAGCTCTCTTGCAGGCCCCTTTACATACTGGAAAGCTGTATTCCCAGACCCTTCTCTTCTCCAGGCTGAACAACCCCAACAACATCAGCTTGTCTTCATAGGAAAGAATTCCCTTTGATCAGTCCCTCCCCTGGCCCGAGCTGGCCTTGCCTCTCAGTGGGACAGGCCAGCCTTTTGGCTAGTGCTTATGGGGCCCCCTGAAATCTGCAGGGCTGAGGGGAAGTCACTCAGAGAAGAGAGCTGGCCACATCAACAGCCAGGGAGTCACAGCTCCCGCTGAAGATCTCAGTGGTCACTGAATTTGAACTGGACAGAGGAGGAGGAGGAGGTGGGGAGGAGAACATGTGCTCTCAGCTAGTACTGCTCAGAGCTCATTTCTCTCCACTGCTGAGCCGGGAGCAGCAGCAGCAGCAGCAGCTGGGATTGCAAAGAGCAAAAATTGCACTCTGTAAGCAAGTTTTACTCCGCAGGGTTGCAGGGGCAGAGGGCTGGCAGCATACACATATGAGCTTTTCTACAGGAATGGAGACAGAGCTCACGTGCTCAGAATATCCCCTCTCCTGGACGAGCATGGGTGGGCTGCCTGGCAGCACAGGCAGACGTGCTGCACACAGCCCAAGTGGAGCCAGCTCTGGGTAGCTGCTGAGTGCTGGGCAAGACAACCCACGTACAGACATGTTAACTCACTGCATCTGGAATGCTTCCCACTGGCTTTTGAGTTTGCGGGAAAGCCAGCATGCCTGGCACCCCAGGACTGCCAGCTGTGCAGGGAGGAACATGAGACAAGGGGATGCCCCAAGTCACGACTCTGAAACGTTCCTGGGAATGGGATGTCTGCTTGTTCTTTGGCTGGAAAAAAAAATCAAAGCTCCCAGCTGAGGGCATTACGCTTAATGGTGACATCAGTGGAGATGCAAATAAACTTATTTTTCCATCAGAGAAGGTGGGAAAGAGAAATAGATGCTTGGACAAATTAACAAAAAGTTTTAAAAAATGAACCTCAAATCTGAATCTGTCTGCCTAGCTCCCCTTCAGTTCAGGGCTGGCATGGTTTGTTCTCTGCTATGTGGGAGGATTTAGCTCCTATTGACAGATGAGCTAATCAGTTCCCCTCAGCTCTTGAAGCTTTATCAAAGCCAGTTAATCATGTTACTGATGTCCGCCCAGGCCAGAGCTCTCCACTTCTGTCCCCTGCCAACAAGGTGACACATGTGCACACCACATATGCATAGGGATAATTTTTTTCCACTTTCAATTTCACCAGCAAAAGGACATCGCCTATTGTGCCAACATGTGGGTGCTACCCATCTCTCTTTCACCCCCTTTGCCACCCTTTGTTCCTAGGGAGATGTGGTAGCTCCACCGGCATCTCATGAAGGAGCAGGATGATCTCTACAGGCCAAGCTCACATCTCATTGCTAGCACAGTGATGACAACAGTGGGAGGAATTGTCCTCGGTCTTGGCAGGCCCAAGTCCTATGCTGGAAGGCTGCTGAGGCCAAGAGCCATTTGAACCTGGATACCAGGGTGTGCAGTCCAGAATTCTGTCCCTGCCACTGGGTCTGTTTTACTTCTGTACCCAAATTTCACCAGTTGCTGCTCTGTCCTGCTTCTCCTGAGGGCTGAAATGGGGGCTGTTCTTCTTCCCTCTGGAATGGCTCTATCTACACATACACATATCCACCAAGTCAAGAGGACTGCCTTTTCCCACTGAGTTTTGGGCGGCTTCTTCTAACTTCATACCAGTGATGGGAGGACCCAGCTCTGTGGTTCCATTTTTGCTTCCTGTCAGGGTCACTTGAACTGACAAGTTATCTCATGGCCTGTGCTTGGGTGCACACTGCTCAGGGGCACGTTTGGAGGCGGCCAGTGTTCACTGGAGTGTTTCAGGAGCTGCTGCAGGTATTGGCAGCCGTGTCCCTCCATCCTGCAGGCCTGCACTGGTGCTACAGCCTGAGCTCCCAGGGAGACTCTACTGGGGTCAGGCAGCTGCTGTGCTCCCCGGGCTTGTGCAGCGCGAGCGAGGCAGCTGCATCCTCAGAGCTGCTCTGTACCAGCAACCTGACAAGGACCCCAGGCTGCCCCGTGACCAAGTTGGGACTTGAGCTCCAAGGTGGGCCAAAGAAGGGGAAGCCACTCCTGCCTGGCAGAGAGATTGGGCTGGAGAGCCAAGGAGCTGCGTGTGGAGAGACCCTGCCATGCCTGCTGTGGGGCAGTCCCTAAATTAGCTATTCCAGGGGAAAGGAGTTTCTTTAAAGCCTTACACTCCCCAGCCTTCCTCAGGCCTCCCCACCCACTTCTTGCTCTGAAGAGACATCTGTTTTTCTCTGGCGTTTCTGCAGGTCCCTCTGCCACCCCAGCCAAGGAAACACTCTGGGGCCACCTAGATGAGCTGAGAGAACAGTGAAAAATGCGCCACAAAAGCAAAGAGGAGGAGAAGCCGTGGACACTCAATCCAAGCCAAACTGTATGGGCTGGCTCTCCATGCCATCTCCCACTCCTCTCCACAGGTGAGTGAGCGGGTGGCCGTGGCCACGCTGTGAGATACGATCACCCACCTATACAGACAATGTCCATGAAGCCGTACATTCCATAGCAGATCTGGAAGAGCAGGTCCTGGCGCTGCCACTTGGCTGAAGGACTGAAGGTCGACCAGATGAGCCACGAGATACTGGCGATGAGGAAGAGGGAACCCAGGATGGCCGCTGCTATCTGAACCTTCTCAATGACTGTCAGAGAGATGGCCTGCCACTGCATAGGGAGGGGACAAGAGGGAGGGAGGAAGGACAAAAGAGAAGAGATTAGTTAGTTGGAGCACATCACTGTTTTACACCATTGTGGTGGCTTTGGAGATCTCAAAGAGCACCTATGGGCATAGGAGCTTTTACCCTGTCCACACCTGGGATGGAGCATGGCAGTTGTTCAATAGTGCATTGGGTTTCTTGACTGCACTGCTGAAGAGGCAATGGAAAGGAATCCTGCATATTACCAGGAAAGCACAGTGACCTGAGCAAGGCAGGATGGATGAGGGCAAGACACCAAAAATAACATCCCCATGACAGTAGATCTGTGATGGCCATCACAAACCAGAAAGTTCAGTTGCTCCCTCAAATAGAGGCCAGGCAGAATCCTCAGTGAGGGTATCCTAGTACCATAAGAATAAGTATCTCAAAGAGCCAAGCTTTCTTTTGAAGGCCTCACATGAGCTGGCTCCGAGCCACTTGGTGAGATCTGACATGATCGCAGCCGTAGGTAGGATCTCACAGTGGCAATGCACATCCCACAGAACTTGCTACAAACAACACAAGTTGTTGTGGTCAGGACACCCTGCCTTTAGATGATGACATATTCAGGCTGTATTCCAAGGTAAACGTCAATGCTTCTTCCTCAGAAAAAGGAAAAAAATAGAAATAACTCCTCCAAATCCAAGCTATGTTATAAATATTCTAAGCCTGGACTCCTCTCTGTCACCCAGCATAAAACCTCCCCACTCAGATTTACACTGCTGAGAAAACTGCCCTATAAAATCAAGAGCAGAAATTGGTGTCTTTAACAAGACTTGGGGACGTGGTCCATAGCATCTCCTGCAAATCAAAAATCAAGCGCGTAAACGGGCTGAGGAGAGACAGTCTCTCCTGGCATTGAAGTATATAGGCCACCTCTAGCTGTGAGATACATGCCCTCGAAATCGCAGTGGGACTGGCAGGAGGATAAACAAAGATGGACTTCAACCTCCTGCAGGTACAGAGGATTCAGAGGAATTGAAAATCTTTAGCCTAGATTCAGTCCAAATTCAGTGTCCCCGTGAAGTGACATTCTTGTGAGACCTCAGCGCCCTGCATGTTTGTCAGACATATCCTAGGACAGCAGGATCACCCAGCAAGCCTTGTCCCATCCTTCTGCAGTGCAAGAAGGGAGTTCAAGTACTGGGTACCTCTTTAATGCCCGGGCCAGACAGGAGTTAGCAATGGTTTTTGCAAGGACTTTTGAACCCTGACTGAAGGGCAAGAAGGACAAGAGGTGACTTGTGCTGGTACAGGCATGCATGGCACTGCTACTAGTCCAATGACCAAACCCCTGAACTGAATGCACTTCCCTGAAAAGGGCTGGACTTGGAGAGGAACAGACGAGAACTTCAGCTTGAGGCTGAGGTCTGCGGGTTGCAACTGGAAGGAGATTGCTCTGCCTCTGCCAGCCTTGCTCCTTGGCTTACATCCTGCAAGGGCAGACAGCCCTCAAATTGTCTATCATGGATGTGCAGCATCAGTGAGGTGGGTGGTACCAGTTTATTTGGTAGTTGGCCACAGAAATGGCCACAGAGCTGCTGAGCAGAGAGAGAACTTGTTCCCCACTGAAGCAGGGTTGGGCTCAGCTAAACCCAGTCTCTTCCTTAGGCTCAGCTACTCCAGTCCCCTTCCTGCCATCTGCCCCAGCCAAAGGCAAACACTGAGCACTGGGGACACTCAGTAATCTTTTCAACAGCCCATTCCCACTCTGCCACAGCCTGACCTGCTCCATGCCTCCACCAAATCCAGCCACACATCTGGCCCTCTGTGCCACTGAGAAGGTCACACAGTGAACAGCCTGGAGGTCCCAATGCTGCAGGGGTGCTGGAGTCCACAGGAGAGGCACAGTGGTGCAACTCCTCTCCTGACCTGAAGCAAAGCAAAGGCCACCTAGCACCCATCACTCCCAAATCTGGCTTATGAAGGTGGGATCAGCAGCTCTGCCATCTTCCCCTCAGCTCTTCAGCTTTGTTCTCAACAGCACCATAAGCCAATGCAGGACAAATCTGCAAGCAATGTCATTAGCCCAGAGCTCCAGGACTAAATTCATGTGGTGGGGAGGGAGCTTGGCTACTTGTGTGGGGTTGCACTTTCATTCCTGCAGCTTTCCCCAGACCTCATCTCCCTTCCACTGCATGTGGCTGACTCCGAGGGAACGGGAGTGCCGGGAGCCAGGTGCTCAGCCTGGTGCTCTGTGCGAGGGCTTTACTGTGGGCCCCTCACACTGACCCACGTGTGCCTGTGCCAGCCAAATCATTCTGCATCATTTCTCCCTCTCGAGGAGGTAATGGACTAGCTCCTCACCATCTGTCCGGCACACTGCAAGGCCTCTGGTAGCTACAGGTCCTTCCAAGGTAGCAATTAAGAGACAGGAAGAGAAGAATGAGCTTTTTTCTACAACTAGAAGCCATGTACAACCAACACTACTGCTTTGCAGAGAAAGGGAGGCTTAGGTGTAACGCTAAATAAACTGTCAAAGGGGATGGGGCTCAGAGAACAGAAGAGTTACACCTGAATGCAAACCTCAAACCCTGCTTCCCTTGGTTGGGAACAGAGCAGCTGAAACACTGGCAGGGACAGTGCCTGACACTGCTCAGCTGGCAGCGGCTGCCGGGAGGTTCACTGCGGTGATAATGAAGAACCTGGAGCCTGTCAGCTGTGCCAGGGGGTAGGAGGCTCTCCCCCTGCATCTGGCACTAAATGAGAGTGACACACACGGCAGCAGTCCTGACTCTGTTCAGAAGGTGGCACTGGGGTGTGATTGCCCTCTGGCAAGGAGGTAAATGGGTCAAAGCTGAACGTTGGGGAAAACAGCCAGCTTGCAGAAGAATTTAATATTTTCCAGGAAAAAAAAAAAGTAAGTAATGTTGTATTTTCTCTCTGGCAACCCTGAGAACTGCAATTTAGCATCCCACATCTAGCTTGAGCTACTAATAATTGGAGTCATTATTTTTCATCTTTTAATTCCATTTTGCTCAGCGTATGAGGTTGGCACAGAGAGGAGGAAAGTGGGGAGACAGAAGATAGAGCCTGTTACCCTCATGAGTGCTCAGACAGAAGGGTCCAACAGCTGTTGGAGAGGTGGAAAGTGCTGATGAATTTCAGCTGCAGGAGCTGGGCTTGATGTGTCCCTGCACTGGTAGCCTTAGGATCTCAATCACAGCACTGTGTCGTTCAGATTTCATAACAGCCCTTAGAAAATCACCCCTTTCCCTAACCCCTCTCCACCCTCATTATGGCCAGCAGACCAGGGATTTGGCAGGTGACCCTATCATCCTTGGGTCATCACTAGAGCTGCCAAGAGAGGTCTCAGCAACTCTGCAGTCCCTTTACTGGCACATCTGAAACCCCCAAAGCTCTTTGTCTGAATGCCTGGCAGCAGACACTGCCTCCTCCCTCCAAATCTCCAGCTCAAATGTTCAAGCTCTAGCAAGATCACAGTGTCAAGCAATCCCACCTTGTGGGGAGAGACCTAAAGCTGAACCCTTCTTCCCTCAGCTGATAATGACTCGAGCTCCTGGTAGCCACTTGAGCTGCACTGAAGTGCACCTTTAACAACTCAGCTCACCCAGGCTGTCAGTCAGGGATGTGACCTTTAGGCAGGTAGAAAGCTCTACATATGCTCTGCCAGTGCTGAACAGGGCAGAACTAAGGACTTGGTGGTACCAAGCTTTAAAAGCTCCTGCAGGATAACAGGAGCAGCTTTGTGAGCTCCAGACTCACAACGGCTTCAGGGCATGCCCAAGCAGCTCTTTGTGATGTTCTGCCACCCGTGCTGGAAAAGGGCTCCAATCCTCCAAACCATTCTGGAGAAGCTGTCTGGAGCTGTCCATCTGTCCTCTGCTACCACCCCTTTGGCCAAGTGCTTTGGCACAGCACCCAGGTCTGCAGGTGCAAAACACCACTTTCTCAGACTGATTTCCCCACGTTTCCCCATTTTGCCCAAATCACAAAGCTCTGCAACCCAGATGCCTCAGAAAGGGTTTCTTAGGAGCCCAGGTCTGACATTTGTGATGACTTTAGTCAGGGTCCAAGCTGGGACTGGCACCTTCAAGTCATGTCACTCATTCTCTCACACTGTTTCGTAACCTGCAAGCTGTACTTGAGACAAACCTGTTTCCCTGTTTGTTTCAGTGCTTCTGCTTGGAGGCTTGAAACTCACTTGAGTGAGTGAAAACCTGCTAATGTAACACAGATGAATAATGTCATTACTATAGTATTTAACGCCTGATCTGTATTTCTCTTTCTTAGGCACTTGCAGTCTACAAAGGTTCCCAAGCAGCAGCATGAGCATATCCAAGGCAGGTATTGCTTGCAGAAGATGTCTATGTCTTACTGCAGCAGCTTGCAAAGAAGTCTCGTTTGCTGGAAAAGCCTTCCTACACTCCCCTGAGAGCTCCTCCATGCTTGCTTCAGGCAGTTCAGTTTATTTTTATTGCTGTATCTGACACGTCCCCTTAATACGCATCATTAACATCCTGAGCTGTGCAAGTCAGCAATTTAATTCTCAGACCCAGGGTCATAAGCAAGAGGAGGTTTTTCCTAGAAGGTTGGAGAGGATCATTTCCAGCACTGCTGAGGTGTGGCTCTCCCCTTGCTGCTGTCCCGAGACCCTGGCCATCCTCCTCAGTTATCTTCTGAAGGACAGCTTTTTTTTATAAATTTGCCAAGCAAAATTAAGCCACTGCTGCAGTGTAGCTTCCCTGCTGTACATTTACAGATGCTGTGACTTATTCAGATACTAGAAAAGCAGCAAGGAGGGGGGAGGGCTCATCAGGACCATGTAATGGAAACATGCAGTGATGAAAACCCCCCTCCCCAAGTGCCAGAGCATGTGGTAAGACTCAGGCTACAGCACCAGTATCCTGGAAAATTCCCATTATAACACACAGGCCCTGAAGTCCCTCTTGCAGTGATTGCACCCATTGCTTGCAGGCTGCAGCTGAAGCTCAGCAGGGACCAGCAAAGCTCATACTCAACACAACTGATCCAGCAGGCTGGGACAGCCAGGAGACATCAGTACGCTTGCCTTAAGCTTTTTTGCTCAGGATCTCAGGCTGAAGTTCAGACACCCTGTGAGCTCAGCCATTCTTGCAGATGTGAGTGTCCTGATGAAGAGGCCATATAAGAGCACTCATCAGCTCTTAACAGAGCATCACCACGGACAAAATAGACCCAGAGGAGAACAGAGACCAGATCCCAACCCCAGCACAGGATAACTGGCGATTTTTGGAGCTGAAACAGCCCACAATGCAGGAAGAGTCAGAGATAACAACTGTAAATCAGAGTTGAACACCTCAAGACTGCAGACAGTTGTTGGGAAGGTTGGTTCAAACAGATTTTCTATTTGTTAAAATCAAGGCATCAGAGTGGATGTGGCTCAGGAGTGACTACAAAGGAGCTGTAGAGATTAAAAACACTGCAGAGTCCCATCAAGGCAGATACCTACTTCACTATGTATCACCACCAGGGTGCCGGCAGTACTATCATGTGCTTCTAAACCCCTGTGCCTTCAGAGTCGTCTTAAAATCATGGGCTTTACACAAGTATTACAATGGAGGGAGGCATTTAAAACCTCCAAGTCCGTGACTCCTGTCTTGGTGACTGGCAAACTGGAGAGCAGGAATTGGTGGATGGACGGATGGACAAAAGCTCTGGATTTCCTGGTTGCTCACAGCTGATGGAATATTTTTGCTCATCCGCTGCCCGACTGCTGCTTGGCAGGACACCTGCTATGTTGTCCAACAACTTTAATCCCCCAGTCTCAGCAGGTTAGCAGTGTTGCTGCTTCCAGACCTTTGCTCTTAAATGCCTGCAATCCAGGGAGTGGGGAGTGGGGTGGGTTAATTTACAAAGACTAATTCTGCCAAAATAGCAGACTAAAGGTCTCCCTCTGGTATGAAACATCACAATAGCCTGGAGGCTGGAAGGAGCCTGTGTTAATTATGCATGAACCCGGCTGTAACTTCTCTGCCCACACCATGAGTCTCCAGACACATCTGGCCCATGCTGTGCTTCTGAGCACTCCAAAAAAATGTGCAGCAGATGTCAAAACGGGCAGAGAAACATGCAGGTCCCAGGGAACATGTGGGTGCTGGATGTGCTGCTCTGCTCGGACCAATTGGACATGCATCAGGGAGCCCAGGGTCTGCCAGCTGCCTGGATTTGGCTTCCCAGCAGCCTATGAGATGAGAGGACACAGGGGAGAGGTAGGCCATGTTGCTGGTTAGAATCTAGCCAGGCTCAGAGCATCACCCAAACAGGTTTCATTTGACAAGGACATGAGGTCTGTGTGGTCCTTGCCTGTATTATGGTTGGTCTGGAAAAAACAGATGACCTTGACTTCCTACAGCATTTGCCCTCCAAAAACTGTGCTTGAGAAATTCAGAGACTTCTTGTAAGAATAAAGCTGGGCCCAAGTTCCACACGTGGGATGAAGACCAGGCAGAAAGGATGCTCCTCCCACCTGCAGATGCTGCGACTTGTTATGGGATACAGTGTTGGGGCATCGAAACTCCTGTGTCCTTTCTGCCTCCTTTTCCCAGCACCTCACCAGATGGTGAGAGCCACTGAGGAATGAGGCATTCGTAGTAATGGGTTACAGGGGGCCCAAGCCCTTAGTCCTGGTGGGAAGTCCTGGCCTGGTGCATCAGACACTTCCCACAGGATTTTGCAAATTAATGCCAGTGTAGCATCTGCTTCCCAGCAGTGCCTTTGTGCTGGCACCAGACGGGGCACCCAGGCACGCAGCTGTAACTCTACACACTGCATTTATTCCGGACCACGCGGCTTTTCACTCCAGTTGCTTCTCCCCATCCTCCAAATCTCTCAGTGCTTCTGTGAGAAGTGCTGTGAAGTCTAAGCCAGCAATGTGAAGGCTCCAAGCCCCGGATCTGCACAGTCCTCTGGGACCCTTGCTCCTGTAGCTGAGCTCTCTAACTCAGCTGTTTCTGACACTCAGTTTCTGTGTTCATGACAAAGGCCAGCAGATCAGGCCACTTTCTGACAGGGGAGCCCAGAGAAAGAGAAGCTTTGCACAAGCTCTGAAATGTGTGTGGGTGAGGTGGGAGCTTGTCCATGAACAGCTCCAACAAATTTTAGCTGAGTGAGGAACAGGAAGAAAGTCATTGACCCACTGCCCTGAGCCACCTGAAAATGCAGAGCATTTGAAAGTCATTCATTAAAGGCAGTTCTGGAGACACAAATGCTTACAAATTTGTACCCATAAACCTTCAGTGCTGCTCAGCCCAATCTGAGACACAGGAAGCATTAGGGCACTCATGGAGCAGCTTTCCAGAAATAAACAAAAGCTGCTTTGTCCACATCTCCCCTCCTGTGTTTCAATCTGCTCCGAGTTACTAGAGCCAAGAAATCAAAACATTCTGGGTCTGAGGCTTGGGATGAAACTACTGATCTCTCCAGCCCATGGCTCATGGAAAATTGAATCAGAAGCTGTAGGGACTCTCAGAGAGCAGTCAGGTTTTTCCTTCCCCTCAGCAAAGCTTCCCCATGATGTCCCCCTAATTTCACTACTTCATTTAAGTCTGGAGTCCTAATGGGTTTTCCCTTTTTCCTCAATGTGATTAGTGACCTCAGGCCTAGAAAAAACCACACAGAGACCACAGTTTGAAGGAGAGAGCAGGACTTTGCACTCCCCCACACCCCTGTACAACTGGGCACCATCACCAGCACTGTCCCTGCCTCCTGGTAGAGAGTGACCCGCAGAAGGCCAGGCACTGGACAGACTGACATCCCTACTGACATGATTGTGGTCCCTAAACCACTGTAATCCCTCTCCAGTCCAGATGATGCTGATTAAGCAGTAGTGCCTGGATGTAATGTGCTTCCTTATGGCCGAGGCACTAATGGTGCTCAGGAAAGGCAAGCAGCAATTAATGCATCTTCAGGCATTGCCCCCACAATAAATCAATAGCTATTAAGGATAATTTATCCCATTTTTAATAGTCACACAGGTTTCACCATTCTGAATCCTGATTTTAAATCACCAGTCTGTACTGGGACTTACTCAACTACAATGCTTTTGAACTCAGATAAGAAAGAAGGTGGGTCCTTGGATGACTTTCACAGCCACTTACATCAAGATGTGCTTTACCTGTTGTGTGCACATCTGCAAAAGTCCACCAAGAATCAGGTTTGGAGAGACCAGAGTATCAGAGTCAACACCTCTTGTGCCATGCCATGATTGTGGAAAAGCAGTAAAGTGAAAAAGGTGGCGAGATCAGAGAGGAGAGCTCTAAGAAGCCTCCATCTGCCTCCTCCATCTCTTGCGCCAACACAGAGGAGTCTCAGCAGGAGGAGATCAGGATTAACGGCACAACTATAAACACGTGGAGTCTCAACATACTGCTCAGTCACAGACTGAGTGCTCTGTTGCAGCAAATCCCACAGTGGCTCTGTCCCTGCCTGCCCCTGGAGACAGAGGCATACCTGTGGTCTCCAGTGGGTGAACACATTTGAATGGCTGTGAGGTGTTATAGCACTGTTGTGGAGTTTTCAACAGGAGGCAAGTGAATATAGGAATTTCCAAGGACAGAAAGAGCAGACTCCTGAGGGATGCCCCCAGAACCACTGAGCAGAACATGGGGCCTCTTTGGACCAGCCCCTGGCAACCCTTTCTAAGTGTCTGAGACATACGGATCCCTGTGCACAGGGAGGGAAAACCACACAGGTAAAATCCACTTGCTCCCAGAAACAGAAATTGAAACAAGAATAAATAGACTTTGAAATGTCTCTAGTACCTTTACCTGCAGAGGGTTCTTTGTGCTTATGGCAATGACATGATACTTGTAGTAACACAGCTCACAGCTCCAGCAGCCTCTCTCGCTAATCCATTTGATCAGACATGGCTGGTGCGTGCACTTCACAGATCCATCGCATCGACACGGGCTCAGCAACTCCCCCTGAAAGAGACAGACAGCATCAGCGAGGCTTCCCTCCTCCCACAGGCACGGCACAGCACGGCACACATGGCATGGCATGGCAGAAGTTCCCTCATCCACCCATGTGAACTTTCTTCCTTTTTACCTCATTTGGCTCAGGCAATCATGCTGCCTCCATCCCTTTTCCCTCTAATACTGCTTGGCTGACGTGAGCTGAGACTGGCAGGGATGTAATGGTCTCAGATACTGGGGTCTTACGTGCCTTGTCGCCACTGAAGGAAAAGCTAGATGAACACGACTCTTACCAGACTCCAGAGGACCCACACTGACTCCAAGCAGTGGACAGGCCACTGGTTCACTGCTCAGGTCTCTGTCTCTCTGCTACCTATTTTAGAAAGTGAGGCTGGTGGTGGGGATAGTTGTGAGACAGCCTCTGCTGCAGACTGATGTCCTGCTCAGACCAGGGCAGCTTCCCCAAGCCCAGGCAGGGAAAAGGTCCTCAAATTTCTCCCCCACATGGTCCACTTTCCTCAGACAGTCATACTGGTGAATAGCTACAGGGCTGGCTATCTGCACCCTAGAAGCAAGCAAGATGGAGAACAAATCGTGTCCTGGCTTGTGACACAGATGGTTATGAGTGGTGGCCAAAACAGTGAACCTCCTGGCTCGCTCCCTGGTAGCTTTTAACAGGGTATCCAGGAAAACCCCATATTATTCTGATCCATCTGCTATCATCCTATTCACCATGGGACTAAATTCCTCTCTGCACACAAGCTCAGAAGCTCTTTACAGTTGTTTGCCATTGTTTATTTAGGTTAGAAGAGAGCCATTACATTTTACTCCTCACTGTTCAGGGTTTAAAAGCCACAGTACAGACTCTAATAGTGTATTTAGCTGCGCTCCAGGATTAAAAAGCTTTTAAAGGCAGAATAAGAATATATATGGGACAGGGAAGGCTGGATCATACTTTCACCACTGGGGAGAAGTTATTTGCTCTTATAGCCCAGATCAGCCTCATCACTACCGTGATGGAGCACCAGGATCACAGACGCTGGCATGGGACACTGCTGGATATGGTAAAAGACATTCATGCCTCGGGTTATGAACCAGCGCCTGCTCTTGCTAACCCTGGTGGGAAACTGTCTCAGCTTCTAGGTCACTACATCAGGTCTCAGGACCTGAGGAACTGAGGACCACACTGGGCAAGAGTGGTACTTCTTTTTATGAAACCTAATGCGAATATGTTAATCGTTTAATTTGTTTCAGCTAGGTGACCTAAAAATGTCATCTTTCGTGAAATTTTAGCAAAACTGTAAATAACTGTTTATGTTACAAACCCAGCCTTGGCTCTATTTGTTACTGGTTTTCATTACGTATTGGGGGAGATACAAAGGGAGAGGGGCAGCAAGGAGGGCTGTAGGCTCCGTGAACCTTTTCCACCTGGAAAGGGGTGACATGACAAACCAGAAGAAGGGAAGCAGGGAAGAATTAGATGGGAGAAAGGTGCACGTGGGAATGAGCACTGACATTTGGCAAACTCCCCACGTGAGGTCCAGTGTGAGGGGCTCAGGTTTGGCTGTGCATGTTTGTGCCCTTTGCTGAGACTGGGGTGGGGTATCACCAGTGTGATAAGGAGCCAGAAGAGCAGGTACTGCCAGACAGGATGCAAAAGGGGAGGGATCAGAGCTTGGCACAGCTCCTCCGCTTCCCTGCTCACCAAACCTCTTCCACACCAAGAGCCAGCCTGGTACAAGGACCACTGCCCTGTGCCTCTGCTCTGCCCTTCTCATCTCAGTCCCTGGTGCCTTATTTTATCAACAGCTCCACTCCTCAGCACACAAGTGCGGCCCCAGCACCAAGGAGGTCATGCAGAAACCTCCCAGCTCTGCAGCATCCCTGCCTTTCCACCTCGCTGCACACCAGGGTCTCTTGCAGGGTTCAAAATGGTGAGCGCAGGACCCAGGCTTTGTCTAACGAGCAGCTGGAGGCATCGGTGATAAGGGATCAGGAATGGAGCAGGAACTAAGAGCAACAACCTCCAGGCAGAGGCAGAGGAGAAAAGCTGCAGCTACAGCCTGGACTCGTGTTGGCTTCTGGGGCTCTGTAATAAATGAATCTGAGCTTCTCTCTTCAGAGCCAAGAGATGTTCATAGATGTCCTACAGCACCGTGGGGACCCAGTCTCCCCTTCCCTAACTGGGATGCTCAAGCAGACAGTCCTGCCAGCTCCTACAACCTCAGGATTCAACTGTGGAGATGAATCCCTCAGTAACTTGATTTTAGCAAATCTAGCAAAAACTCAATTTATCACATTTTCTCCAGCCGTCTGAAATATTACATCCTTGTATGTGGCACACAGCTATTTTTGCATACTGTGAAGCCCAATTCTGTCCACAGCAGGCATTTGTAAAACACTGCCACATGCACACACGCGCACATGCACTCCTGTACCAGCAGAAAAACAAACACCAGGGGCATATTAAAGGAATAAATCCTTTGTACAGCAAAGGAGAAGGAGTCTCATAGCTGGCTGTACAGAGAGCTCCAGAACGGACCATTGGCTGTGATACACAGAGTCCTCTGCCGCTAAAAGCTACAGGAACACAAAAGCAAACCCAAAGTGAGACACAGATCACAACAATTAGAGATGGAAATTAAATCCCCACGCCCATTTTTGCAGTTTTATAGAAGATGGCTCTGCACAACAGTGCTCAAACAGCAGCTTTCCCACCAATTCCCTTTGGGGACTGCTCTCCAAAAACCCTTTGAAGGGTCTATTTCCCTACTTCACACCACTTATTTTTGCAACTTCCCTTTGTAGAGTTGTCATCACTGGGATGAGCCTAAGCAGCATTTTTCCTTTGTCAGCAACTAGTAGAGAAATTCTCCCCAAATGCAAGCTTCCTCCTCAGCTTCCTCGGTACCACCTTGTTCTTATGAAACACTCAAGTGTGCTTTGGATTCAGGGCACCTGCCTTTTTTTTTTTTTTTTNTAAATTAGAAAAAAAAAGAGTCAACAAAAAGGGAAGGGTGCTCTGGCTCAGCCACAAACATTTCAACATATGCATGAAATACTGTCCCTAATTCTGGAAAGAGTAATATATTAAGCAATTATGTATAATATTCTTCCCTGTTTCTGGCTGTGATGGGACCTTGTCTCGAGAAGCAGCAAGGGCAAGGCCAGGCTGAACTGGCTTTACCCTGAGGAGGACAATACTGCTAGAGATGCACCAGTAGTGCAGGTCTGCTCCAGCTCTGTCCTCTCTGTCTGGATTCCCAATCCATACCCATTGCAATACGTCAAAGTGGTTAATGATTATCTGGCCCCTGCTATTTAAAGCCTACTGGGAGGAGTGCTGAGAAAGGATGGAAAAAAAAAAAATTACTGCCGGTACGTGCTTGTGGTGCTCAGTATATCCAGGGAGAAAATAACCACGTCAGGAGCAGCGTCACCCCTGTTGAGTGCTGGTGGCAGTGTTTTGCCTGGCTTTTATCTGTCATTTATCAGTGCTGGGAGCCCATCCACACATTGCTACCACAGCTGCAGCTGCTCACCCACCAGCAGGCAGACATGGGATGTGTTTCCCAGGCCTGTTCTTTTAACTGCAAATCAAGTACAGCATATTTGCCCACCCAGTCTCCTTTAAACAGGGGATGGGGATGATGGTGTCACTTGGGCCAGGATGTGGGATGGCCCAGCTATGCTGACCTATGTCTGGTGCCTGGGCTGCTCCTGAGCACCAGTTCAGCTGGAAAGAGCCATAGTACCAACATCCTGCTACCACAACCATTAAAGCAAACATTTTGAAAGCCAGCGCAAGCTATAGAGAAAACCAAGATTGCTGATGGTGATAATAAGACCTGCAGTTTTTGTTCACCTGAGCATTTTCCCCACTCAGGTATGCAAAGTAGGATGAGCATCAGTCACAGGAGCACTGCCCTGGGCCAGAGCAGGTCAATGAGAGGATGCTGAAGCAGTTGTCCCATCACAAGGGCTGCCATCTCTCTCTGGGTGTGTACACACAGCTGCTGCTGCTCCCAGATCTGCACGCAGGCATCTGACTGCTGGCATTTCTCTGAGTTTGTCTTGTTTGCAAAAGGAAGCCAGGGTCATTTAATTTCAGGTCTTCAGCTGTGTCTCCTAAATATACTTAAATCTTCACATCAAGTGTAAATGCAATGGGAAGTTTTATTATGGCAAATAAATGCCAAATGATTTCTATATTAGGAACATAATTACGGGGAAATTAAGTCCAATGGCAAAGAGAAGCCCATTGTTACAGAGCTGGTGAATTTCAATAAACATGTACTAATGACCACTCTGTCTTCACACGCTTACAAGAGTTGCCCTTCTGTCCTTTTGAACTAAACACGTGTTATTACCAGCATCTCAAATGCTTCCTCATGCATGCACGCACTGTGCCAGCCAGCAACAGGCAACAAGGGACATGGAATAGGTATCTATTTGTATGTGTGTGTGCATATATATTATATTGCATGAAATTCTCAAGGGGAGATGGACACAGAGTGTGGACCCAGAGAGGACAGGACTTAGGTCTCCTGTGGTGTCAGGACAGCACAGGACATGGTTATGTATGGGGCTCTGGTGAGATGGCACTTCCCCAGGGACCTCAGCAAAGCTGGGTGCTGATCCCAATCTCCATCTTGGCAGCAATCTGCTGAGAGATTTTCTTTACCCAGCTGGGGGAATACCTGGGCACCTCCCTAAAATCTGAAGAACCTAGAGGAAAATCTGTGCAAGTGATCATAATAAGAAATCACCCAGACTGCCATCTCTGTGACCAGAACTGGCTCATCCCACAGCTCCCCTGCAAGACCTGGTATCCCTGTGGCATGCAGAGGCAGCACTGCCCATGGCAGGCAAGATCCGTGTGCCATGGGGTGCTATGAGTACCCCCATCCCAACAGCAAGAGAAAATGCAGCCACATAAAGGACTGGAGAGAAATCCAGCTCTGGACAATTGTTTCTGTTGCTCAGCTGTGATTTTAAGCCTGTGGCTGCCTGGCGGAAGTCTCTGGTGTGTGCTCTTGGCCTGGCAGCTCCCTGGGTCAGGATCACGTCTCCGCATGGCTCAGGTGCGTTAGAGGTGTGGGTCCCTCTCTAGGATTCCTCAACCCCTCGGAGGTACGAGTGAGCAGCCACAGCTGGGCATGTCAGGCTGGGGGCTCTGAGATGGGTGTGGTGGGTGCACAGCTCTGCTTTTTCATGGTTTTCTGCAGTTTTCAGTGGGTATTAGCTGTTCTGGCAGCCCAGTGAATGGGACACTTATCTCTGACATGGCGATCAGAAATCCAGCAACAAGCCTCAGGCATCTCTGCCTACAGGCTGGGTGTGAGCAGACAAGGATCTCAGCTTTAGTGCACCCATCAAAACCATCGTACACCCCTCCGGGACCATCAGGGGTATTTTGGTGATGTCTGGGAGTGTGGGCGCTGGTTGGGAGAGGGATGTGTCTCACATGGTCCTGAGCTGAAACCCAACGTTTGTTCCAGAGCGAGTCTTTGTCTGAAAAGCCATCACGTCAGCAGAGCTCCTGATGCTCCAAAAACAACACAAATTGCCTTTCCGCCCACGGAGGCTGCTGCTGCTGCGGCACCTGCGATGAGCGCTGGGGCTGCCACACTGCTCAGGCTTTTTCTGCATCTCTTTGATGAAAACATGAAAAGTTGCAGCTACAGCTGCGAGGAGGACAGGGTGGGATCTGCTTCGCATTCTCCTTCTGCTGGAAAACTCATCCCACCACTACCACGTGAGACATGACTTCCCAGACAAGCAGCTGATGCCCACAGCCTCTGGCTTTACCATGGACATGGGAAATTTTACGTTTTTTCTGCTCTTTCCTGTCTGCAGTGTTTTGTGCCTGTCACCACCACTGAGACAGACAATGATAGAGGTGGCAGCTCAGAATTTGGGAGTGGGATGGAGAAGTGGGAAGGGAGACTTTCCATTTCCTGAGCATTACCATTCCCACTGGGGACTCTTTTGTCACCGCAGAGCTGAGGGACCATCACCTCATCTGGCTGTTCATCAGGGTAGGAACAAAGCTTGCCCATGTTTTAAGTCAAGACTTTTTTTTTGGTTGAAGCAGATGACTCAAGAGTCTCAGCTGTGCTGGAGGCAGGCAGTGGGTAAAAGCCCTGTACCATCACGCCCAAAAACACTGCAGGGATGTGGGGGAGAGGCATCTGACTGGTCCCATCCCAGGGCTGGTCAGCAGAGAACAGGGAGGTCCCAAGAGGGCCCTGAGCTGCACCATTGCACTGGCTGCCCTCTTTACCAAACTGCCCTGCTCCCACTGTACCGCCTCTGAGCGGGATGTTCCAGAGCAAGACCCCTCACGGCACTGTCCGTGTGCCCCCAGGGGATCCCCACTGCTTATTAACTGGGATGGCTGCCACGTTGGAAAAGCCTGAGGGCAATCTCCATACTCCCCCTTTCCCACAGGGTAAGCAATAGTGCCACAGACTCAGCCAGACAGGAGCAGGGATGGGTTTCCTCTGCACACAGATCATCTCTCAGCTCTGCCAGGCAGCAGGAAAGAGGATGGCTTCTTTTCCTCCCTTAATTGCTAAAACCTTAAAGAGTTCTGCAGGGCACGAGGGTGGGAGAGAGAAATGAAGACAAGGAATAAAATCTCATGAAGAAAAGAAAGAAGGAGGAAGAGGCTTGAGAAGTCCTGGGTGCAGAAAGCCCAGCGCATTAGAGAGGTGGATCTGGCTCCCTCAGACAGGAGCCTTCGCTGTGGTGACTCATCCTGGGAGCAGTCCGGAGTGGTGGCTCTGCCCTCGCTCCTTCACTGATTTCCAGGGGAAGGTGATTGAACACAGCTCCGCTGAGCTTAATGTGAACTGTCAGGGAGCTGGGGCACATTTGCCTTGGTAACAGAAGAAAAAACAGGAAAGTTGCAGAGTCTAATATAAAATATTTGGACATGACCCAATCCCTTTTCACTACAATAAAGGAAAAAAGGACTTAATCTAGGCTAGGGCTGTTTCAGTATATATCTGACAGTAACTTGGTCATGTGTTTGCCCACAGCTTGGTACTATCCAACAGCTCTGGGTGTTTCTTTGCCACCACTGGTAAAAGCCAAAGGGACTTGGTTCAGGAAGGGCTGGGGGTCTCATGGCTTAACACCAATTTCCTCCAAAAGGGCAGAAAAAAATGCATTTTTGTGAGAAACAGAGAATCACAGGGCATTTTATGTGCAATGAGCTATGGAGTCCTTTAACATCTGGTTTCAGGCCAGTGAAAGTTGAAGGGCATTCAATTTAAGTCCCACTTGGCCAGGAAAGGGAGACAGCATGGAAAGGGATGCTGGGGATTGGTTCTCACCTGAGTCAACCACTGCAGAGGAAGTGAGAGGGAAGGACAGTCCCTAAGGGTCCCCTTAACTGAGAGGAAAGATGCTGAACTCCATCTCTGTGTGCGGGTCTTGCCAACAGACAGACCCTTCTCAGAGGAGATTCCTCTGAACAGGAATCCTGACCCATCAGTTTTCCTCAGAGCAAATGAGCAAATGAGAGCAAATCAGAACAAGACAGTCCTCAGAGCAAATCAATTCCTCAGCAAACACAGGGACCTGCAAGCACTCCTGCCATGTTGTTGTTGCCACCAGCAAACCCATGACGAAGAAGATGAGACTGATCCTGAAAAACTGTTACATTAGAACAAAGTCAAACCTTACCTGAAATATGGAATAAGAAATCAGGAATTAATTATCAATAGCCCAAGGAGCAGAGAGGTTACAATATACAGTATTTATTTGCTTTTCTCTCTACAGAAGGATTTTCACAAGAAAAATTACTTGACTTATATGTTCTACAGCCCACTTCATCCTAATGTCACTGAACATGTTTTTGATTAGCTGATTTAAGTAATTCTTACTAAATGTTGCTCGGTTGCAAGGAATCAAAAGGCAAGTGTCTCAAATATCACCTGCTGTGCCTCATCAGGTGTGATAATAGCACAGATTAAGTGAAGAGCCTTCAGTGCATAGAAGTCACAGTGCTGCACATGTGAAATCAGGATACCTGAATACCCCCGAGCACCTGGGTGTTGCAGCAAGCTCAGCTCCAGACTTGTCCCGAATACAGAGTGGAGCCGTTTCAGCATCCCAGAGAAGAAATGTCCCAGTCTGTAGCTCCTGGGCTTTCACCCAAAGTACTGAGGGCTCTAAGCTTCTGGAGATTTACTGTAGACCCAAACCCTTTCGTGAGCTAGAACAATCTAGTTACTTCTGAAAAAGAAATCCATTGTTGTTTCACTCTGGCTCATCTTAATTAAATTTAAGGTATTTCAGACAATACTTAGATTTATTCTGTGTGAGATACAAGAGTGAACTCAATTTTGCTCCCTAGGATGCGATGCTGGGATAAATCTGATGCGACACCATGAAGTCAAACAACTCTTCAGCACAAATCAAGTACCCTTAAGTTATGGCTTCTTGTAATAAATTTTCAACCAATTAAAGAGGTTTTTTTTGGGCTTTTTTTTGGTACAAATGGCTTTTTCACTAGAGAAAGCCTCAGCTAAATAAATTTTTTCTAAATATACTTCTTTTTTTCATGGAAAAAAAGATAGCAATTATTCCTTATTATCTCTAAGTTCAAAGTATAAAGCTAATGCTTTTAGAATGCGAGTACCGTACAATGCAATTCTTATCCGAGATGTGCTCATAATTCAGCAAATTGAACTTTGCAGCTACTTCCCTGGGAAGCTGTTCATACAGATATTCAGCTAATGGCCATTTCAGGAAACATTATGCCATCAGCTGCTGAGGAGCAGCCATGAAAAATCCACAGAAATGGATGCAGGTTTGACTCTACAGACGACAGACCCCACTTTTAAAGACGGTGAAACAAACAAAGCAACAGGCTTTTTGTCTTTTTGCTTTTTTTTTCTCAGAGAAAGCTGAAAAACCCTTCAACATTACAGCTGAGAAAATCTTTACTCTGTAATATTTGCCTAATCTTCCTGCTTTCTTCACGAATGAGAAAATGGCCAGGTGCTATTGGCAGCCTTACAGCAGTGCGATGCTCCTTCCAAAAGTGCAGCAACTGCTACGGAGCTGCTTCACCCTGGTACCAGCAGCTCATCAGTGGAGGGGAGCAGAAAATGATGGCAGCCAGGATTTGAGGGTTGTCATTTGCCATAATACCCTCAAGTGACCCCCAGTCAGGACTGAGGGCAGCACGGTGGGGAACTGGGGGGGCCATGTGCACATTCAATAAGTGGAAACCAATAATAAGGTGCAAACAGAAGCACAGAGCACATCTCCACTACTCGAAGGCAGTGTTTCCCAGCTGGGAGTGGAGATGAGGACATGACAGGAGGGACTCTCCCAACAGGTCTGGATGGGAATGGTTATGCAGGAGCTTTTCCTGCTCCTTTTGGGATGGTCAAGACTGGCAGCTCAGAGATGGAAACCCTTGCAAAGCCACATCTGTCTCCAAAGCTGTTTGTGTCTCCTGTGGCATGAAGTGGAGCTCAAATGTGGGCTGCTGGCCTTGGGTGCGTGTGGGGTGAAGGCTGAGGACAGCCTGGCGGGGGGCTGAAAGCAGAAGTGAGGTGGGAGACAACACAACACACGCAGGGCTGCTGCAGTGGCTGGGGAGCCGTGATATAAAATAATGAGCGTGGTTTGTTTACTTTTGGCTTCACTAGTGCTGCGGGACTGAGCTGTTTCATTAAGACGTGGCCTGATCCGCTTTTCCTTTCTGCCTCCCAGACTCAAGGAGAAGAATATGCAATTACAAAGTTCACTCATGTAGAGCCCTTCAATTACTGGGTAACTCTGTTATGGCTTTTCCAAACGTTACAAGACTCGTGCAACAGGACATGACATCTGAAGTAATTCATTTTTCATCTGCTGATTAGCAGAAATTAAAATGGTTCTCAGAACATCCCAATTTATGTGAGATCAAGTTCCTTATCGTCTTAGTGGTGGAGGCATTTCTTTTTAATGTCTCAGGCAACCCTGCAAGCAGAGATGCTGAACAAAAATACATGAAGGAGGCAGCAGAGGGGAGAACAGAGGCCCACAGGATCCGCAGGGTGGTGGAGCTCCGGAGCCTTGCCTTCCAATCCTGCCATAAGGTCACTTAAATGTTTGGCAGAAAGTCAAAATGCTTGAAGGCACAGAGGTGCACTGGAGGCAGAAGCACCTCCTTTGGAAATGATGTAGCTACGGAGTGAAGCTGAACTGCCTTTACTGGCAGTGAGCTAAAAGCCAGCCATAAATATAAAGGGTTTCTTCTGCAGGTGTCTGCCAGCAGCAGCAGAGCAGCTGGCTGCAGGATGCACTTGTGCCGTGATGATGGATTCCACTCGGGATCCCAACAGGCAAAACTGCCAGCAGCACCTCTCCAGTGGGATCTAGGGAAGTACTCATGGGGCTGTGGTGGGGGTGTCTGCAGCTCAGGGTCACCCTGGGGGACTCAAGGGGCTGCGAGTCAGATGGAAGAGCAAGCGACAGCATGGAGCAGCCTGAGTAAGTGATGGGATAAGGGAGAGGATAAAAGCAGCAGGTCTTGCACCATTTGGTCATGGCAAGAGTGCTCACACTGCCCTTTCATTTGCTTTCTATTTTCAAGGCATCCTGGGAAAGTAGGTGAAGTCCCCTGGGGAAAGGCTGGGATTAGGAGGCGGGTGAGCACGCTCTTGCTGACTCTCAGAACCATCCTCCCCGCCACCGCAGGAGCCTGGTCCAGAGCTCAGAAACCCACAGGCCCACTTAGCTGAAGTGCAGCAAAAATACACCGTGGGAAAAGAGAACAGGCAGCTTAATCCCCAAATCCCTTTGCCTAGTGTGACAACTTTCCAGCCAAGAGCAGCCCAATAGGGTAGAGCCAGAGGTACCAGTGGCACTCACTGCACTGTCCCCAGGGGAAGCTGCACAACATTAATTATGATTTTTTCAGTGCTGCCCTGGCAAAAGGCCTGCTGTACATGAAGCTGCATAAATCCATGCGTTTCAGTCTTTGCCTGCATATGCCTCCTGGAAAGCCATCTCGTGTTTTCCTACTTCAGCTGGGGAATCCAGCTTTCCCTTCACAGGCAGAGTAAGAAAGGAGAGAAGGTAGAAATAAACGTAAGAATAGCTGTAACATCAGTCAAGTGGGCTACAGAGGCCATTTTCTTTTTTTCATCAGTCTTTTGCCGAAGTTGAAGACCAGGTTTACTGTGTGTGTAGAAGTGAAATACACACACACAGTTGTGTATAAATAAACAGTGCCAGGGCTTTGAGGTTTCAGCACTATCAGTGCACAGATATTAAGCATCACATAGGGCTGACTTAGCATCTGATTCTGCGATAACCTTTTGAAGATATACTGATTGGCAATTTACATACCAACAAATACATCAACACTGAGGCAATGTCAGATGCTATGCACAGCTATGCTCCACTCCAAAGGTGGCTGAATTTCAAACAGTGGACGAATCATTTGTATCCCTCAGCATGAAAGATGCCCTATTGAAATATGAATTATTACCTCTCCGTTATTGGTTTTTATTGTGCTTTGTCAAATTGGTTCTCCTGCTCTTTCCCCATGGGATTTGCTGCATCAGATACAGAACCTGTTTGTGCCAAGCAAGATTCCTCCTACCACACCTGGATTAGTTTAGCCTGGTGAACTACATCCAGTCAGACTGGGCTGTGGCCTCCCAGCATCCTCCTTTAGCTACAGGGCAGGCTGCCCTCCTCCGAAACAACACATCTCCTCTGTAACAACTCATAGTTCTCTCAGCAAGTTGTGTCTCTACACAGGAAAGGTCAAACACCTGTTCCTGAATTCCAGTGGTGGAGATTTTATTGTCTTTCTAACCTGCACTCAGCTTTTAGAATGGGATTGTCCTTTACATCTGCCCAGCTGCTCTACTCCACTTTCTGGTGCACCAAGCCAGGAACAACATGAAAATGCCCAGCCCACTTCCCTGACAGTGACCTGCTGTATCCTGGCAAGACTTGTTACTCCTTCACTGTTGTTCATTCTGCAAGCAGCTGGGATGGAAGAAGGTCACTGGAGAGAGAAGGGGAAAGAGGGATGCTGTTCTCATTGCTTTGCTCGGGGTGTCATGGGTACAAAGGGGAGAGGGCTGCAAGTCCCAAGAGCTGAGTTCTTTCAGTGCAACACTCCTGGGCTTTTTTATGCCAGAAAGATTTTAAGAGGTTTTTGAAAGCTCCTAGGGTTTTTTTCTTGCCTTTGCAGAACTGGGGTTGGTAGAGAGATGAGCACAGAAATGATCACTATCAGCCATGTGTATTACCTGGAAGAAGTCCCACTAACTGTTGATTATTTGTGTTCAGGGCAGGGTAGTGTGTAATCAGCTACTCATCCGCTCTTTGGTGTCAAACGCTGAGAAGTTGTGTCTGCAGAGCTGAGAGCATTCAAGCAAGACTAAAGAAACTCATTACCCAGCTATCACCCTCCACGGCGATGCTCCAGGAATGGGAAATACCTGCAGCAGCCACAGATGCTTCTCATGGGCTGCAGTGTGATGGGAGCACAGCTGTCTGGAGCTGGCATGGGCAGAGGGGACCTGGCCCCGGCTCTCCCTCCCACAGCTCTGCTGACGTCCTGCTGCTGGGTTTGGGGAGGTCTCCATGTTGGGACCCTTGCTCTGTGTACCATGGCAATGACTCTCAACCACCACCCAGGGACAACTGCAGACTTCAATTATCTGCATGTGTCCAGGCTGTGTAAAGATCTTGAAAAAACAAGGCCAAGGTTGAAGAGAAAATTATTGAGCATGGCTGGCCAACTGTCTGCATGGACATCGATCTTCACTGGTGTGTCTTTGTTGCTCTGGCAGTCAGAGCATGTCTGAGCCTAAAGCACTGGGGCAGCCAGTTCTGCTCTGGAGGCAGGTCCCAGCCCTGCAGCAGCCCTGTTCACCTGCAGAGGTGCTTAAGTGGAAGCTGTTTTTCAGAGGCCCTGCCAGTGTTCTGCGAGGGCAAACTGAATCTTTAAGGAAAAAGAAATTACCTTACTACTGCACAGCCTCCTAGTAAGGGGGCTTCTCTTCTTCAGTATGGTTACACACAAATTCTCAGTCTGACTTCTGTGTCCTGGGTGAAAAGAATGGGCAGTGGCAGAGGATTTTTTGTTTCCAAAACGAGTACTTCCAGCTCCCATGCAAACCCGTGAAGGGCCAGAGCTCAGTGGTCCCTCACTGCAGGGATGGCAGAGCAGGGTCAAGGTGCCCTGGTAGAAACACAACACCTGCATCCACAGCTCTTGCCCAAGCCATGTCTGCCTTCATCTCTTGTATTCACACATTTCCACAGGCAGTAAATACACTTCCAGGTTTTCTTTTTGAGGGGCAGTGAGTATGAAATGAAAGCAGTGGTGCCTCCCGGCAAGGATATGGCAATCATCCCAAGAAGCTGGAGGACTTCTGACAGCCCCAGGGCCTGGAGGATGAAAACATTCCACATCCTCCAGACCCTTTCCTTGTGCTTGGCCACATTCCTGGGCTCTGGTAGCCACTAGGGAAGCTGAATAACATCTCTGGGTGGGACCTGCATCCTGGGCTTCACTGTTCAGGATCTCCAGCTATTTTGCCCTCCTGCTGCTGGGAGGAGAGCAATGGGTTTTGAATTTTTAATTTAATTCCTTCTCTTTATTTCTTTGGAGATATCGGAGATGAAAGTCTGCCTGGTAACAGTGCTGAGGAACACAAGCACACAGGGGGCAGGTCTTGAAACGTGCTCTGCTGCACTGCCACGTGTTTCAGGGCGGGCTGTATTACAAACTGAAAGCAGGGTGTCCAGGTCCCTCCTGACCAATTCGTTTTCTGGTTAAATTCATTGCTTAATAGGAAAAAAAGTAATAATCCAAGCCTGCAGCTATTAGAATTGCCCATCGTTACCGAGGGGAGCTTGCTTCCCTCCTTACCTGATTAGGTTTCAAGGAAACAGGGACAGAAGCTGAATGACAGTTTCCCCAAGGTGAGCCAAAAATACGGGCATGTTTGTCACCACGGGAATGGTTTTATTTGCTGCACAGCCTGCAGGTAACTCGGGCCCGTGAAGGCAAGGCTCAGTGTTTGGGCTGGAGCACAGGAGAGGGAAGGCGGGGGGGAAGCGGTCAGCCCGGTGTAATGTGATGAGAGGGAGCGAGGTGTGAAAGTGCAAAGCAAACAGAGAGGCGGGAGCTGCGCTGCGAGCGGTAAACACGGGCTGGCAGCAGCGCAGAGCCCGGCCCGTGCTGCCGGCAGTCGATAGAGCCCGGCTGGGCACAAAGAGCCAGGCGGGAGCCTGCGGAGATTTGTTATTTTCTTTTCCCTATGAGGCAGGGACAAAGCACTGCTAGGGCTGAACGTGTTAAAGTCACGCCACCCCGAGAGTGCCGGCAGATGCAGCCCTGCCCCAACCTGGCTGAGGCTTTGCTTCTCTGCTTCGGGCCTTGGCATTTCGGGCGCAGGGATCTCAGGGCTGATTATCCGCTCATCGTCCCAGGGCAAGAGCCCTTCAGAGCAGGGCTGTCCCGGGCTTTGCACTGTCCCCAGATCCATTGTTTTCCAGAAGCAAACCCGGAGTATTCCCTGCATTAACTATGAAACAAGTCAGATATGCACAGGCAGACAGTCAAACCTGCCTCACTCTGCTGTAACCTTCCCTTTCCTCCCTGTCTGCTCTTTACACCACCTCTCTCCATGCATGAATGTCTCCTTTTTCATTCCAGACTGTCAGGAGGAGATGGCAACAGACAGCTGCTTATCCTCTGTCATGTCCACCAGCAGTGTTGTCTCAGGAGGAACATCATATATTACAGCTGTGAAAGATGATGGGACAATACCTTGGGACAGACACAGGGAGTGAGGGCCAACCAGGGAAATGCCATTATTCATCATTGGTGTGGGTGTACTCGGGCTTTTTACACATTGGTAGTCAGTTACGGAGATTGTCACACACAGAAAAGCTTCCCAGTTCCTACCAGGCCGCAGAGGGAGGATCCTCAAGTGCCCTAGACCATGAAACAGTCCTACTACAGTCTTTAAGTATTAATATAACCCTAAAAGCATCCTGTCTAAAATAGAAAATATTTCCAAGTGCCTAACTTCCAAAAATACAGTTCGGGGAGACCCTAGGGCTTCCCCAGCTCCGACCTCTCCTGCAAGGACCACACAGCATCTTCACAGCCTACCTGCAGCTGCAGCATTCCTCCCCTCCAAGACTGACCCAGGAGAACAACTGCCCAAACCTTCTGTTTATATTGGTTATTGAAGACCCCTGTGGAAAGCCGTTGTGCTCATTTCCCCAGTCTTGAGGGCATTATCAAACACACCTGAGCATCCTGTGCACACTTTTTAAGAGTGGAAAGTGAGGCTGGTTCAGGGTTTGGATAAGGCAGTGGGGTCTCTTCTTGGGCTAGTGGCCAAGAGCAATCCCAGGGTCCCCAGGAGGGGACTCTCCATAGCTGAACTGCTCCTCAGAGCAGCTGTGAGGAGGAACTTTTCAAGCCTCTGCTAAAGCAGAGAGCTGTCTGGGTGTGGGTTTGCTACGCATCACACAGGAAGCTTGGGAAGATTTTGCTGGGTCTCTGGTGCTGCTGCTGCTATCTGGGTGGCTGTGTCTGTGACCAGCTCTGCTGAAAACCAGCCTGAAACCTTTAGTGGGGCCAGGGAAGATGGAGATACATAGAATGGAACCTGTGCCTGGAAACAGGCTGGAAGGAGGCTGAGCTCCCTTTTAGTCAGCAATACTGTGAGTGAGTTGTGGTATGTTACTCTGAGCCATGCGGGATTCATTTCCCTGGGACAGTGAAATGTCAGGCTGCACCTCCTTCCTGGGAGGATTTAGCTCACTGGTCTTGCTGCCTCATGGGGAGCAGGTACCACTGATTTTTCTCAGCCTCCCCTTTCCTGTCTCCTCTCCTTGTCTCCATGGACATGCAGTGCCTGCATGTGCTCTGTGAGCTCATTCCCAGGCATGGACTGGAAGTGTTTGATAATGAAATGCAATCTAGTTTTATTACTAAAACACAGCTATTGCCATGTAGAAGAAAAAAAAAGAAGAAAAAAATCTTCTGGCAGCCTGTGGTGACCAGAAAACACATAAACTCACTTCTCATCAAGGAATTTGCCCCTGCCCCAGGCTGGGCAGCCCCTAGGGGACTGATGTGTCCTCAGTGCAGCCAGGTACAAATGGAAAAGTGAGCTCTGAACTGAGCTGACTGGGATTCCTCCTGCATCCACCTTTATTTACTCTGGATGTTTCTCAGGTACAGAATTTCTCAGGAGCAGGTTAATGGCTGAATGTGAGTAGGGAGCTGGCACGAGCTTTTTAACCTGATACCAAACACACTTCATCTTTAAGCATCTGTGGTTCAGGAGCCCCTCACAGTACTCCAGTCCCTGGGGGAGGCTTTCAGCTCTGCACAGTGCAGGACTAGAAAATGAAACTTCTGTAGATGTAAAGATTGTAGGTCATGTCTAACATACCTCACCCTTGCTGTGTTTTATGCTCCATACTTGCTTCCTCTATCATGAACCTGAATACAGACCCTCAGCCAATGGGGAAGGAATGTTTTTCACCAGAGATCTGATCCAGTTCTGACTTTTTTTTTTTCCTTTCTTGAACCTCAAGAGTTTGATATGGTCTTGGGGCTAAAAATAAGTTTTCTGTCCATGAACCACTGTTTCTCTCATGTTTAAGGACTGGAATAATGGGTCTGCTCACATACTTTTTTGTTGTTTTGGTTTTTATTTTTCCTGTGGGTCAGGCCAATTTTTCACCTGTATCAGGTCAGCTGTTGAAAGCTCTCTGCAAACCTTGCTGTGGACTATGGGACTGCATCTACACCTCCCAGCCCCATCCCCAGGCTCACAGAAACATTCCATTGCAACCCAACAGCCTTTCAGGTAGGCATTTACTTATTTGTGTGATTTTGCTGTAATTCTGTGGGTTTGTGAGTTGTGAAGTAGTTGTTGGGAGTGCTGCTACTGCTCCCTGTGTTGCTGTGAACCTGTGATCAGGCATCACTCACCTCTGACCTGTTGTCTTGGGCTCCCTGCAAATGCAGGGAGCAATAATCCATCCACCATAGTATGTCTTTAACAATCATTTTTGCAAGTGTGACAGGATAAGGTATTGTAAAATTGAAGACTGAGACTCTTGGGAACAATTATGAAACCAGCATCCTAAAGACACTCATTTCCTTCTTGCAATTCTGTGTTTTCATTTATACTTTAAGAAAACTATTGTAGCTTGTGTTTTCTGAGAGACAAGCACTGCCAGCAGCAGGCTGGAGATGCTGTTGAGTTCTTTGGGATGCTTTTCCTCAGGACAAAGACTTTTTTTTTTCCTCTATTCTACTGAATGGCTCATTAGATCCTATTTAGGTGGAAACAGTACTTATTTCACTTGGGAGATACTCAGAGCTGTGTGCCAGGCAAGCTCTCTCTACCTGGAATTATTTTGAAGGATGCTGCTCCTCTGCAATACTACAGTAATTGTAAAAAGATCACCCAGGTGTATTAGCAAACTGGGAGCTTTGAGTGATAATGTTAAATGAGTGATAAGCTGTTTACTAATTTGAGGTTTATTTGTTCCCTCATGTGTGTGTGAGTTTGGAGCTGGTTGCTTTCAGTGATCGTGGCTGGTTTCAGAATTGCTTGTCCTGATTTAGATTTGCAACACCCAGAGGGGGTTTAGCACAGGGGAATACCCATGCTAGAAACAGCAAAGAAGCTTGGAGAGGCACAGGTAGCCCTGCTGTGTGTGTGGCCTGACGGAAGCTGCAAGGTCAAGGAGGGAGAGTGATTATTTAGCAAAGTGCAAAGAGAAGCAGTGGGAGAAAGTGAACAAAAATCCCGTATCTGGCAAGGGTCCACCTTAGCTGGGATGATGCTCTTCAGAGCTGGAAAGGGTTTTCCCCTAACACTGACTCTGGCCCAGCATCCATGTGTTGTGAACCACGATGCTTCTACTGTTTCCGTGGGTGTGAGGAATAACACACCTTTATCCTTGCAGTCAGAGAAAAAAACTTAAATGTATTCAAAGGGGGCTCTTCCAGAAAGAGAGCCCAAGTGGGTTTGACTTCAGAGGAAGGCGTTTTAGTGCTGAGATTTTTTTGCCTTGACAGTATCTCCTTAGGGAGAGCAGACCATGGCAAGCAGCTCTGGGCTGTGGGGAGAGGCCCTGGTGCTGGTGGCCAGCCTCACATCTGCCCTTGCTAACTGAAGCGAATGCCTTTGTGTTCAGAAACTGGAGCCTGCTTTGAGCAGAAAGATGTAAGATTGAAGAGATCACTTCAGCCACCAGCTCCAGCCTCCTGTTATTGCATGTCATAAATCTGCTCTCAAATGTGCTCTGCTTCATTATAAAATCAGTTCAGTTTAATGACCCAGCTCCTTCTGGAATGCTCCTCCAATAGCTCCCTACTTGGTCAGCTGGAAACTTGCGACTTTCACCCTAAATTCATTCAAGCTCTATCTATATTAAATATTCCTGTTGCAGAATAATTTGGGGGGCCTGAACAGCTCTTTTCCCTACCCAGAGTACTTCTCTCCTGTGTATTTATAGGGACAAATCAGGTCCCCTGTCAGCAGTTTATTTTTTCCCTGGGCTCCCAAGCTCCTGCTCAGGAGGCCACCTTGGGTTTGTGTGTAGCCTGTTTCTGCACTGCTGCTGGATTGAAACAGCTCTCCAAGCACGGGAGGTGTGCTCCCTGTGCTATCCTGGCCCAGCCTTGCCTGCAGCCAGACACAGATATCAATATTGCAGAGAACAGTGGGGAGACCCTGTTTTCCACTGTTGCAGGATCACGTTTGTCCTTTTCAGCCCAGAAGCACTCTGGTCACTCAAAATCACTGTATATGCAGCAACAGTACCAAGTCTGTGTTACAGACACACAGATCCCAGACTTCCTCAAGGAGCTCAGTTACCCTCTCCTTTTTCCAGGGGTAGAGATATCAGACACAAGGAACCATCATCTTTCTGCTTTTGATGTGTGCAGGACTTTACAGCAGCAAGTGCAGGAATATTATTTGTACCAGAAGGCGAATACTGGAGCCTTGTGAGACCAGCCTGTTTGAGGTGGAAGCCTCACAAGTTACTCCTAAAGCTGAAGGGTCTTTAAATGATGGGAACCTCTAGCTATAAAAAGCCAAAAATATGAAAGAAAAACACGAAGGAGCACAGCAGCAAAAGCCCAGATGAGCTGAAGATTTCCTTCAGCAAAGCAGAGCCCTCAGTGTCCCTCTTGTCTGTGTTTCCCTCCGAGGCCCAAGGCACACAGTGATGTTCTAACCCACAGAGCTGGGAGGGGGAGTGCTGGGGAGACTTCCACTTCTCTTTAATGGCAGAATTCCTATGCTTCCTGCTCATCAGTTCAGATGTTGCATTGTCCAAACAATTCATGACAAAAGGGAATTAAACAAACATCTCCTTTCATTTTCTACAATAATAGTTTTATTCCTGGGAAACTTTGTTTGCTGCATAATAATTTAATGGGTATAAGACAAATATACCGATTAACTGTTTCTAAATTTACCCACTTGGTGCAACAAAAGGGAGCTTAATCTTGCAATGATGTGATTTGAATGATGGGTACCTTTGAGAGGCAGGTCAGGATATGAGGTCAAATAAGGAACTGTCCTGGGAAATTTGCTGCTCTGTTCTTCTGTGCCTCCAGCTGTTCCTCTATGTGGGGCAGAGCACTGAACTGGAGGCAGAGGTTCAGAGCTTTAAAATACCCTCGGTGCCCTTCAGTACAAGGCAGTCCTTCTCCCAGGTGTGCTCAGGCTGGCTGTGGCAATGGCAGAGTCACACCATGACCTCAGGTTCACGGGATGCACAAGAGGGAGGTCTGGAGTGTGTTCATTTCTGCTTGTCATCTTTTGAAGTCTATGGCTTTTTTCAGCCCTCATCCTGTGAAGCCAGTGGGAGGTTGCAGGCAGAGATCTTGAAGTGCTTTCTGGACCCCTTTGGTGTATCACCCCCCTGAGCACATGAGCAACACTACTCAAATAATAGTGCTAGAAGAGCGACGAGGTGGTGCATGCATTTCCTAGCACCTTTCTTCTGCTGTTTTTGCAGAGGAAGTAAACAATCCCCCAGCTGATGTTTGATGTCCTCCATGGCTTGGTGAATTTGGCCTTTGGGTTTCAGTGCAGCCCGTGGATGTGGCTGGTGGCCAGTTTGATGGCTTATTCTGCCGTGAGACATCTTCTATGTCCCAGCAAGAGAAAACCCTGAGTCATGGTGATGCCTCATTCAGCTCTGATGTCTGGACTGGATTAATAACCTGGTCAGCTTCACACAATTGTAAAGAGGGAGGGCAAAATCCAAGGGGCTGCCACTAAAACTAGTTCATTCAGGCCTGCAGCCAACATTCCAGATGTTCTGAATCTTCTGGGACACGTGGCAGAAAGGATAAAAACAAAACAAAAAACCCAACCCAGCTCTTTAACACTTAATTCACATAAATTTTTATGCTTTTTCTCATCCATGTTGCCATGGCTTGTGAGAGTATGAAAGCACTCTAGGGATGCAGGCAAAGATTTAAGGCATAATCCCTTCAATTTCAGACATTTTAAAAATATGAATGTACCACAAGAGTAACTGCTTCTCCCAGGTCTAAGAGATGTTAGTAGTGTGTGAAAGGGAAGGTCAGAAAGGACAAAAGAAGACTCAATCTTGTTCTCCAGCAAATTCAACAGGAAACCTCTTTTTGACTCTGCTGAAATTGGGACCTTGAAGAAAGTGTCTCCTGCTGAAACATGCTGAGGATATTTTAAAACCAGATTAATAAATAATTGGACCATCTGCATCAGAGTCTGTAAGTGGAGTGACACATGGAGGGTGTCTGTAAATGGAACAGCTTCAAATATGCAGAGTAAAATACACAGTGGATTGGATTATTTTTTTCAGAATAGACATAATTATTGCCCATTTGCGTCTCTATTGCAAGCACAATGAGAGCCACTGCCTTAGAGATGGGCTGATTTCTCCTAAGAATGGAACAGACAGGCAGTAAAAGATTGTGCCTGCCCTGCAGAGGTGACAATCATATTACTGAGACAGAGCAGAGTCAGGAGCAATACCAAGGAAATGGTTTTCCTGAGGCTGTGGAGCAGATCAGCTTCCCATTTCCTAGAGTCCAGCTGGGCCCCTTTGCTGACAGGAGATGATATTGCCTCTAAGGCCACCAATATCTGTTGAATCTCCCCCCATCACTCCTGGGCACAGTTTGTGCTGCACTGGACAAGTGTTTTAATTAGCGTTCCTCTTGGGGCTGCAGCAGTGGCTGGGGTTAATGTTTCACAGCCACAGCCTTTGTAAGAAGAGGGTCAGACCAGAGCTCATTGAAAGAAGCTGCTTCTGGACCACCGAGTTTAGTAACTCCTAATCCCTCTTTCAGGTGTTTTTTACTGTTTTCTTTTTCTCCTGCAACATCCCAAGGAAGTGAGCTGCCCAGCTGATGCATTGTGCTTCCTTGTGCTGCTTTTCGATCTGGTAACCAGGCACCTTCTGGCTCTTATATTGGAAGAAGTGATGAGTAATTAACTGTTCCTTGTTCTTGATGCTGGATTTTACAGCTTTCTACCCTAAAGTCTTCACTACCATTCACTTGCTGAGCCAAGGTGAACTAGTTATTTAGCTTCTTGCTTTCTAGAAACACACCAAAGGAAGGTGGTGTATTTTTTGGGGAAAAATGTCTCATTTGCATAACCTATAGATAGTAGCAACATCAGCCTTTTTTAAAACCTGAAATGGAGAGGAACATTGAGCAAGGCAGTGACAGCAAGAGAAACAGTTTGACTGAGAGACAGAGTGTGGGATTTATCACATCGAGTGTGCAGTGCTCCTGTGCAGACTCTCCATCTGAGCTTGGCTCCCTGAGCTCCTGGTTTAGGGACAAGTCAAGACAGGTGAGAGAGGACCATTAACCATCCACAGCAAATGAATTAGTCTTGACACTTCCTCGCTGGGCCGTATCTCTTATTGATCCATGCGGACAGTGCTTGCTTTCTAGATGTTTCTGAAGGTATTTGGGGTGCAGTGTGCTCACCTTCCCTTGAACACCCAGAAATTTCTGATCTCAATGGCAGAAATTATGCCTCAAAAAATCCGAGATGTAGTATTTTTAGTCTTTTTGCTGCACAATCAAGCTGACTAGAATTTAAATTTTTTTATAAATGCAAAAATATTTTTGATGAGTTGATGTCTCGTTTACACTAATAGAATAGCTTTTATGGGGATAACTCCTTATTTTTAAATTGTAGTTGAAATTGCATTATATGTATGTAGAGGGGAGACAGTCTTCTGTTTTGGTTGATTTAAATATATCTTTACTGTGAATAATGCACTTCATATTTTTTAGAGAACAAAAAAGAAAAATCTATATGTCACTTCGGCTCTTCTTTTAGTGTCCTCATGAGCAAAGAACACAGCAGCATTAACATGAAGCAGATGCTAAATATATAAATACATGTCAAAGACCTAGAAAAGGGTCCTTACTCGTGGTAGCAGTGGAGTCTATCTCTAAAAAAATATATAAAGGAGTAGAGATAATTATACAGATATAAAGATGTAAATAAAACTACACAGGAGTAGAGCATCCCCTTGGAAAAAGGGAAAGTTCCACTTGGGTGATAGAACAGATGTAGCTTCCAGGAACAGTCAGGCCCTAACTTTAGACAGTGTGTGACCTAAAGAATGGGACAACACCAGGACTGCTCCCATGAGTGCACAACTGCAGGGGTACCAGGAGAAACAAAACCCTGCAGCACTTCTCCCCAGTCACTGCCCTGCAACCAAGGCAAGGCCATGACTGAGGACCTCACCCGAGCAGGCAGTTAAGAGATGATGGGAACTAAAAATGTGGGACAGGATGGAGTAGTGAAAATAGGTGTTGCCATGTGGATCCCATCCTCTCCCTTGCCTCTGTTTTCCCTAATGTGAATGTCTAAGAAAAATGCATGAACAGAGATAAATCAAAAGAGATGTTTTGGCCAGGATGGACGTGACACATCTGTGCTGCATCATCTAACCCATGTTCCCTGCTTCCATCTGAGGCAGTCTAAGGCCAATTCCTGCTGGCATCAGTGTGTGTTTGAGCATAGCTCTACACTCAGTTCCACCAGCCCTCACCATGTAAGATCCTCCAGTGGAGTCTCCAGTCATAACCTGTACCCAGACCCTTCAGCTGACGGGATGGCAAAGCAACATTTGTGAAACCTTGGCTGCCTGTTATGCTCCGTAGTCTTATAGTCTTAACCCTCAAGGGCAGGAAGTTGGTTTTCATGAGCAACTTTCAACCCAAACCACCTGACCATCCCCTGCTGAAATTCGTGACTATGGGCTGGAGCAGGGTGGCTGTCAGTCTCTGTAAGAGATTTGGGACAGGAGACACAGAGGCAGCCCCAGTTTGCCACTGCTGGCAGGTTTGATAATGGTTTAATCCTCGTGCAATGTCTCCTCTCTGCATCCATGCATTTAATAAATGTAAAGCAGAAATAAAAGAATTACCTCATTAAAATCTGGTCACAGAGCTGGAGATAATACCCCTGTTTTTGTCAGATATGGAGTCACGCAAGCCCCAGCAAGGAAGAGAAATGATGGATGGAGTAAAACGTACCTCCTGTCCCTCAGACACGCCCCGCTCCTTTGTGGCCCCATCAGCAGCTGCAGTGAGCACGGAACATCTCTGGCAACAATGAATGACTGGCAGCGCTGCACGGATCCCTGCTGGAGAGCTGTCAGCCAGGGGCTCCCGGGGGGAAAGAGTGAGGAAATGGGAAGATCCTGATTGAAGAAATAACTCCTGAAGCAGATCTCCAGTGACTAACTCCCCACCCTCATCAGAGCATCCAGATGCAACCCGGGGGGCTGATGTCTGAATTGTGTCAATGTGGCTCCTTCTTCCCCGCTCAGCACTGACACCTCCATCCTTTTGGCTTTATCACTCCAGACTCCTGGTTGAAGGCTAGTTCCCTTGCTCCTGGCCTTTCCTTGAGCATGGCCCATGCTGGAGAGCCACCTACCACTTGTTCCCCTCTAGCCAAAACTCCCTGACTCCAACCCAGCCCTACTAACACATAGCTGTGAGGACATCTCGACATCTTGCTCCTGCAAAACCACGTCATTTGGGGCTATGGCCCAGAAACAAAGTTCAGCTCTTCTCCTGACAGGACCACCCTACATGTGCATTCACTGACCAGGATTTAGACCAGTGAGCTAGAGAGGAAAAAGCACTATTTTTCCCTGATTCCAGTCCCCTGAGCACTTGGATACCGTGAATGCTCTGGTTTTTCAGAAAGGAAACAATACCTGACTACACGGGGGATAAACTCCCAGAGAAGTCAGGCAGCACAGAAGCTTCAGAGCTGAAGAAAGGGAAGGGACACAACACAAATCTAGATCTTAGAAAAACCTTTTCAAAGAGCCTCTGAAAAGGCCCTCTTCCCCAAGGTTTAGTTAGCACTTTTAAATGCACCGAACACTAGAGATGTGCCCTGGGCAGTGCCATTAGAAAAAGTGGAAGATTGGAGCTGATCTGAACCGAAGTGACCCAAAAGCTGCTGAATTCAGGTCTAAAACCTCCCCTGGAGGGTTGTCCTCATTAGATCAGTCTGACTCTCAGACTTCAGTCTCTTGTGGAGATGCAGACAGGTGCAAGCAGATGAGATTCCACCTGTAGTACTGCATCCAGCTCTGGGGTCCCAAGCACAGGAAGGACATGGAGGTGCTGGAACAAGTCCAGAGGAATTCCCTGAGGATGATCAGAGGGCTGGAGCACCACTCCTATAAAGACAGGCTGAGACCTGGGGTTGCTCAGCCTGGAGAAGAGAAGGCTCCAGAAAGACCAGACTGCAGCCTTCCAGCACTTGAAGGAAGCCTTTAAGAAAAATTGGGACTTTTTAGCAGGGCCTCCTGTGACAGGACAGAGGGTAATGGTTTTAAACTGAAGAAGGATCAATTTATATTAGATATAAGGAAGATGTTTTTATGGTGAGGGTGGTAGAACAGTGGGACAAGTTGGCCACAGAGGTGGTGGATACTCCATCCCTGGAAATGTTCAAGGTCAGGTTAGATGAGGCTGAACAACCTGATGTAGGTGAAGATGTCCTTGCTCATTGCAGGGGGGTTGGACTAGCTGACCTTTAAAGGTCCCTTCCAATCCAAACTGTTCTATGACTCTATGACATCCCCAGCCTGGTCCCAGCTGCCTATGGAGGCTGATTACTGCCCTTGGGATGTCCCCTCCTGCACCACTGTGTGTGTGAAGTGTGAGGACACCTTCTCCCTGTCACGGCTGGGGACAAGGATAAAGCGGTGATGCCGCACTGCTGGATGGGGCTGTCTTTGGGGGCACAACCTGGTGATCCATGAAGCTGCTCCAGAAACACCATCTCACGTTTCTGCAAAGAGCAGTTGCTTTCAACCCCCCCTGCAGCAGTGCTGACTCAACACTCTGAAGCCCCGAGCACCCAGAACTCACCCTGTGACTACTGAAGGTGCTCACCTCAGCACTGCTCCCCACAGAAACAGGCAGGGGGCTCAGCAAAGCAGGCAATCAACATTTTTCCCCCAAATCTGCACCTCATAGTGACAGTTCAGGTTGGCTCTGAGTGATTCACCAAAATCCCACAGGAGGTCTGTGGCAAAATTTGGGTTCTACCCCCATTTCCTCTTAAAAAGAGAACCCTGAATGACATTTTATTTTTCCTGAGCAACACACAGATTTTGGTACGGGCCAGTCAATAGATTTTTAGGCAATTCTAGAGAAGAATTAATGTTAACATAGGACAATCACCTCCAAAACTGACCACTGCAGAGCTAAGAGCAAGAAAAAGAATACAAAATCAATTTATTTGTGTGCCATAAACTTGATTCAGTCTGTGATAACAGGACTAGAATGCAGATCATGCAAATGAGGTCATTGCATGGATCTGGAGCTGAAATGTTGCAGATCTCTGGACAGGGGTTGGCTTTCCATCTTGGCAGGTTTTCATTGACCTCAGTGTCAGCTGGACTTGACAATTCACTCACAGCGGCATCCCCTTGTCACCAAACAGTTCACAGAAGCGCCCAGACACAATGTCTTAGATTGCAGTATCTCTCTGGTCAACTGGCAAAAAGAGAGCATGCACTTGGTGGAAAATATAGTGTACTGTGACTGTAAATACTACGTGAATTATTAATTTGCTGTTTACAAACTTCAATATTTTTCTATTCAATTATTCTCTATAGATAGAGCTAAGGACTGCTCTGATTTTTAAATAATACGCAAATTACTTTTTGCACATATTTACAGGAAGAATTTTTGCACATCTTTTTCTTTGAATAGATTTTGAATTATTTGTTGCATGTTTTATTAAAGCAGCTGTTCAATAATTAAGAAGGGTATATAATTATATGTAAGGCTACCGAATGATTCGTATTGCAGTATTTATTAGCAACACATAGAGAGTATAACCCCTCTCATATGAATTGTTTTTTAGGATTCATAGGCAGGGAGACCACTGTCTCCAATTTACTGCTGAGGAAATGGAGGCATGGGAAGGACAGATGGTTCAGTAAACTAAATGTAAACTTAAGAGTTAAACCCAGGACTCAGGACCCACTACAGAGCTCCAGCCATCACACACTGCATCTTCCTGGCATACTTTGCATTCCCCTGTAAGAGCCCCAACCATGCTCCTGTGAACAAATAATCTCCCTGCAAAAGGAGGGAGTGTGAGTAACTAAAATCCTTATTGCTCTGTGGGCATTCTGTAAGCAGTGATTGACCTCAGCCTTCAAAAGAGAGGGTCCCAGGTCCTCTGTGCAGATGACATTTAAACATTAATGGCCTTAAAAGTTAGTTGGGAGAACTCGCTGACTCAGGAAAAGGAGGGCTCATGTTTCAGCTGGAGCCAATTGCACACACTGTGATGTAATTTATTCTTCACAATACACAACTCATTTAAGGCCCTGCAAGCTATGAACCATTTAAAGCAGCAAGAGGGTGACTTTGAATGCCGTTACTGAAACATCGTGAAAAACCCTTCAGCTTAAAGGTCAGGGAGTTTGGAGATGTCCTGTTCCTTTCCAGCCATCAAAAAATTAGTCTAAAAGGGAATGTATTTCTGCTTAAATGGAGGGATTCCAGACCAGGTTTCCACTTATTTATTATTTGCAGCAGTAACCCCCAGAAACAGAATAGGACTGGACAGGGGTATAAATCTCGCTGAAAAAACACACATAAAACTGTAACAACTGATTGCACAATCACAGAATATTCTGTGTTGGAAGGAACCCGCAAGGATCATCGAGTCCAACTCTCAAGTGAATGGCCCATACGGAGATCGAACCCACAACTTTGGAGTTATTAACATCACACTCTGACCAACTCATCCAGGGCAACATTTGCTCCTCACTCTTGCTTTTCATTAAGTGCAGTTCCCGACCCTCAGATGAGAGCTATGAATCAGGCTTCCACCAGCACCTTGCAAACTTGACATAAGAGGTCCAGGCTGGAATGGTGCAGGAGCAACAACTGCACAGACCAGTCTTGGCTCTGGGAAGAGATTTTACAGAGCAGCCTGGCAGGAAGGTGGGCACCTCAGGAGCTGGAGGAGACTTGCTTTCCACCTTTTCTTGACAATACGGAATAAATTCCCTATGATGAACTGCTCACTTCTGTTGTTTTTGTTTTTCCTGTGAGGCCTTTGTGTTGGCTGTCCTTGCTATGAGTTTCAGAGTCAACAAAGACAAAATTCTCTCCTAAACTGGATTTGACATATGGACCATGGAGTCACCATGTCTTGTGGACAGGGTAGTGGCAGAGGTGGGCAGATGTCTGGGGCACTGGCCCCGGCCCTGTACAGGGAGCCCTTTCGATTCACCACACTGCTGCCCCCACTCCGCAGAGCTTCTCGCATGTCATGAAATCTTATTCCACCAGAGGCACAAACTGGCAGAGCCCGTGGCTCCACTGAGTTCCTCACCTCCCCTCTGATCTCCTTCTTCTCTGTCCTCAGCAAGAAGCTCAGCAAAGCCACAGTTACCACAGTTTGGGGGTAAATACTGGGGCAGTTGCCAGCACATAACTTGAAGCCCTGTGAACTTGGCAGTGACAATGATGTCCATTTTGGATGTGGATTCCAATCCCCAACTGGAACTACTCAGGTTTCCCCTAGGAGCCTATGTAACAACTGTTCCTTAAAATAATGCCATTCCCAAGCTCTGCAGCTCATTTCTTCCACATCCCAAAGAGATGCTGTGGGGTGTGCTGGATAAGGCACTCCAGCTCTCAAAGCTGTGCCTTCCCCGTCAGCTGGGAGAACTTATAATTACAATTCCCATTATTGTAAGTTGTGCACACAGTCTTGTAAAACATGACACTTTAAGCCTATTAATTGCCATGTTTTGAATTCTTGCCAGCAATTTACTCTCCCCCACCCCCAAAGACCCAACCCCCAAAAAAGAAATTATTCAATCAAATCTGTAGCACACCACCACAGCTACAAGAGAACCCAGACTGCTGTGGCTGGGTTTGGGGCTCCCAAAGAGCTGTCCTGATACATGGTTCATATGGGGCTGTAAGGTCCTTCTCCCAGCTGCCGGCAAGGTCTGCTCTTCCCATGGGATTAGCACCTCCAAGACCCTGGCATGACCCAGGCTCATGGATGCCAGCTGCTTCTCCCCCTCTCCAAGAGGATGTTTGAGCTCAATTAGTTCAACCCCTTGATCTTAGACCCTTTTCTGGTTCTGAATGCTCAGCTCTATATCATGGTAGACTCTCAATCCAGACCCTGCAGGCTGCCAGGAAAGAGTAAGCTAGCTTGCCAGGAAGACTGGGGCTCAGCACCCACAAAATAACACCCAAAATAGCCTAAAACCTCTCTGTGTGAACTTTACAGTGGGTTACTTCTGGTTTCCTGCCCAAATTTCAGCTTTCTTCCTAGAAAGAAGTCCCTGTCCTTCAGCTCACCCTTTTCCAGAGCACTTTGAATGTCTGGCCACGTGCAAGCTGTTGCACCTTTGGTGGCAGTGACTTTCTTCCCCTCCCACCATGAGTTCCAGCAGCAGGATCCCAAGCCTTGCCTTTGCACACCACTTTGGAGCCCTTTAAGTGAAAATAATGTCACAGAAGCAAAAGATCTGTATGCAGCAAAGACTGTGTGGATTTAAAATACTGATACTTTTTCTGTCCGGAGATACATAAGGACCCCAAAGGGTTTTGGAAGCAATGGTGAGACTCTGATCGCGTTGTCATGTGGGAAGGCAAAGAAACCATGTGCAGTCAGAAATGAAAGCAAATGGAGAAGGTGAAGAGCCAAAAAGGAGACGGGGGTCCCATTTGCCTTTGGCTTCTCCTACATATGGGACACCTCACTGGGTTCAGAGGGGAGGAAAGGGAGCACCAGGGCCCCAGCTCCGCTTTAAGGGAGCTGTTCTCCAACCAGGCAAGAAAGAGCAGAGTGAAGCACACAAAAGCACAACATGGAGATCTTCCTCAGAGCCCGGCTCTAGTACAAGAGCCCCAAGAGCTGCATCTGGCTCTTTTCTAATCCCCCACCAAGTGGACTTTCATCATACTTATAATTAGGGATAATAATTTAAAGAGATAGTTGAATAACCAAATTTGCTAATCCTTTAGTGGAACCTCTACCCTTTAATCTCTCTCTGGTTCACTAATGCATAAAAATGTAGCCAGGCACCCACCGCCCTCATTAGAGGGAAACTTTACCCTCCTCCTCCCAGCCTCAGAGGCCTGCCAGCAATGAACAGAGGGCACAAAGGCAGCCCTCTGACTGCTTGAGACATGCAGGAACTTTGAAAACATCAGCCTGAGCTTGTTTCAAGACCGATGTCACAACAGAGGCTGGTTGTCATGGAAACAGGCTATCAGCTATCAAAAACCATCCATGAGAGAAATGTCACAAGGAGAGATGGCAACTGGGGCTGTGAGGCCCTGCATATGGGCAACTGACTTCTCCAAGCCTCTTGCTCCATCTGACCAGACGAACACCCTCCCCTTTGCTATAATTTCTGCTGTCACGAGCCACCCTGCTCTCCCTGTGACAAAGCTTGGTTTGCCACCAACGGGGTGCTTTTGTGCATGCCCTCCAGCCCTCCTGTTCGTACCTTGGCCACTGTGCTGCTGTGGTGGGCAGTGGGGAGCCCACTGTCGGGATCAGCAATACCAGTGCCAGCATCTGCTGAGTAAGAGCTGACGCAGTTCTAGGCGAGGAGCAGTCGCAAGTGGGAAGCCATTGTTAATTAATCGGATACGCCATGTAATGGTATTAATCACAATCAATATATTAGATAGGGATGATGAAGATGCTGTGCAATCTCTGTCAGATAGCAAATACACCCACACATTCCAGCACAGCCACACACAGCTCTTGGGATGCCCATGCTCTTCCCCTGATCCTCCTGGCTTGATGACAGCATCAAACTCTCTTTTTGCCTCTGCTTCTAGGATCCTAACGTTCTCCTCTCCCCTGCCTGCCTCTGGGCTCACCCTTCCAGTCTTCCTGCCTCCCTCTTCCCTCCACCCTGCCTGTATTCCTTGTTTTTCTCCCATGATGTAATTTGGAGAGCTGCTCTGAGAGGCACCATCTCATCCACACACGCCTCCATCTCCAGAGCTGGCGAAGACTTTGAGGAAGGATGGGATTGAGACCTTGATGTGCTGTTGTGTAGGTGGGCAGTGCAGGCTGTGCTGCTCCTCTCGGAGGCCCTCTGCTCCACCAGAAAAGCATGTTAGCCTTCGCCGGAGCTGAGTGACAGCAGAGTCTGCCTAAAAATGCAACATGCTCACACCATTCATCTCAATTGCTCTTCCCCATGTTTTCCTGAGGAACAAACTCCATCTTCTCTTCTCCTGGTGTCCCTCATCCCAGGAGCAGAAATTTTGTGATGGGAAGGCATCTGCATTTGGGTAAAGGGTCCTTCCAGAAAAAACACTCCTCCCTTCCCACACACAGAGCTACAACCTCACTGCACAAGCTGGAAGAGTAATGCATTTTCTCTGGCAACTGCCACCACAGACGTAAGAGGCATGTTTGAGATAACAAGACTTCATTTCAAACAGGAATGGTTTTCATGGCAGGCACAGTGAATAATTGTAAGACATCTCTTTTTGCTTCACGTCCTGCTCTCCCTAACACACATGGAAAAGAAACCCCAGACATACCAAATACTTTGACAAAGCTAATGACCAGCCCAGGTTTAAAAACAGAAAATAATGCCTTAATCTTGGGTTAAAAAAAAAGAAAAAAGAAAACTAAATGCAATCCATCAAAAGCAGATGAGAGGATGTGAAAAATGCTTTTGGAAGCTAAATAATAGTAAAAATATTTTAAAACCCCCCAAAAATTGGCAGAAAAGCCCAGTGAGTCATTTCATGCTCTCTGTGCAGGTGGCATTACTGGCTGGGTAATTTATGCTTCTTCACAGCATGGTGTCGGGGCAGGTTGCTCAGGGAGAGTATGTTCAAACCCACTGTGTTTTTGGCCCTGAAGAACTAAAGGCTCCTTTCACTCAGACTGGAGGGAGGTTTTCTACCTCCACTGGGGCCATGACAAAGCAGGTTGGGAACTGGTTTTTGATGGGGAACCAAGCAGCTTGTGCGTGAGGTCTGCTGTTCCCTAGGAAGGCAGTGCCAGCAGGGCAGGAGCAGGCTGGAGAGCCCCAGCAGGAGCTGGGAGTCTTAAGCACAGTCTCTTATGACCAGGAGAAAGGATGTCACACAAGAATAGTGAGTGAGGAGCATTTGAAGAGTCCTACTACATGTGAAGGCTGAAGGAATAATTGTGTACAAAATTTGCTTTGGGGCTGATGAAAGCCAGCAGCCCCTTCTGAGTGAAGGAGAAATGTGAAGCCGTCACTCTGGGATGGACCAGCAAGCCTTGCCAGACTCCTCCTTGCTCAGCTGCCCTCCTGCTTCCTTTTCCAGACCCTGATTTGTGGGGCTGTGGGTATCTCTAGGTGGAGAGGTCTGACAAATAGTGTGGGGCAATAACGGACTGTTTTTCATAGAGACCATGCACCCCAATGAAAGTCTTACCTTTTACTTTCCATGTTTTCAAGGGATTTCAGGAAAGCTGAAGCTATCCATTTAAAGTGGACCTTGCAATTTCTCAGTGGAAAAAGACAGTTGCTCTAAGTCCTTTGACTGGACAGCTGGAAAGCCTGCTGTCCCTCAGTCAGGTGCAGGAGAGCCTGATTCCCAGCTGCACTTCCTGGGAAGAGCCTTTTCCTAGCAGAGAGCATTAGGTGTATTGGTAACTTCAGGAGCTGGAGAGGTTGCAGTGCCTGGCACAGATGGCTCAGGTACGATGGGACTGTCAGTGCCTCTGAGGAGCCTGCACTGGCTACAGGTGATGAGCTATGGCCAGTGCCAATCCCAGTTGCCTGCTGATCAGTCAGATTTGTCCTCACATAGCCATGCTGGACAGCCACCAGTTGGACAGTGAGTGGAAGTTTAAATACTGACCTGAATGACTGGCATCTTCTCTCTCATCTCACCACAAGGCCATGAGAGATGAGACAAAACCAAGACAAGGTCAGCATGTCTGTGCTTGCAGCTTATGAGAGCAGGAGCTGGACCAGAGCAGATCTCCTCTCTCTGCCTCCTGACAGCTGACCTGGCTACTTAGGTGGGATGAAGAGTGTGTGTGGAATCTAGACCTTGCCCAGATTTGATATTCTGAGTTCAAAGGAGGCTTTACTCTGATTAAGACCCATTTCATCAACTAGATGTAGATTAAAAGATGAACTGTCTGATTTATAGTCCTAGTTTTTGAGCAGGGAGAAGAAACCAGAGATGACAAAATAGTCATAAGTTCAAAGTTATTTTTAGTTTGCTAGTGAATGAGTCTCAAATGACTAAAACAAACAAGTCCAGCTGGGATTAACAAACTGTACATATAGAATTGTATACCTACTGTTGGAATCTCAAGTCTTCTTCCAGTTAAAGTTTCATGCCACCTTCTCACTTGTAGCCACCTAATTTACTATTTTTGGAAAATAAGTTTAGGGTGTGTGAAGAATAGTAGGGTTACAGATTCTGGGATATAAAATGGTGGTTGATTTACACAAAACTTTTCTGAACTGACAGTTTTTATAGGGGAGACTTTGAACTTGGATAGATAAAAGTTGCATGACTGCAAGGCAAGCGTCAATCCCAAGTAAAGGACCCAGGCTTTTTAAAGTAGTTTTTCTCTTCACATCTTTCCTATGGAGAGGCTGTTTCTGAATTTTTCTCCTTTGAGAACCATGCTGACTGCTAGTGGACATTGCTCCTTCATGCTGTGGTCTCCCATCTAGCAGAGCTAGAATAGCCTAGCATCTCTCCTTCAGACTTTGCCTTCTTAAGACAAAAACATGGCTGGTGTCTTCCTCTTGTCCAAAGGGTCTCCATGCTTGTGACCATCCCAGAAATCCTCCTCTGCCCAGGCCTCCCCAGGAGAGCTTGCCAATGCCATGGTCATGATTTTCCTGTCTCTGCATGAAACACTCGGTCTGCTAGGTCTAGCACTGCCTTTTCCAGCTGCAATACTGAAAATCCAAGTTGTTATTCCCTGTACCTCTAAATACGTTTCATGTAATTTCTATTATGCAGAGCAACCCAAAGCTGAGGTTCTCATTTTCCTCTCCACAGACGATGCCTCTGAACCTCATGTCATCAACAGATTTCAGTACTGCATTCCAGTAATAGCCCACCAAGCCACTCCGTCCTTCCATCAGGCTTTTCCTGCCCCTGATAAGCCAAAACCACTATGCAGCAGCCATGGCTTGGGCTCTGCTAGCAGTGTGGGGACTGCAGTTCTGGGGCTTATTCTGAAAGTGTTCAGAAATGAAGAAAGCTGAAGAGAATGCAGGTCTTCCTCAGTTACACGTAATTCTGGGATTTTTTTCCTTTTTTCTTATCCTTTAGTTTTATAGACTATGTTTTCCCAACCTTCTCATGTTCTTTGTTTTCTAAAGTACAAAAAGAAATGTGAACCTGTACATGTATATTTTGCCCAGAGAAGCTGTGAATGCCCCATCTTTGGCAGCGTTTAAGGCCAGGTTGGATGGGGCATTGAGCAACCTCGTCTATGGTAGGTCCCCCTGGCCATGGCAGTAAGGTTGGAAACCTTGAATCTTTAAGGCTCCTTCCAACCCAAACCATTCTATGATTCTACACAGCGAGCACCCATGATTGCTGCATGGAAAAGAATCTTTGCATGGGAGATTTCCTCAGTGTTGCACAGTTCCTTTTGTAGTCTTGGATGGGATTAGCATTCCTGAGGCTTGAAGTTATCACCCATGACTTTAAGTAAAAATACTTAGACATCCTATCCATGTGCATTTTGAGGAAGTTCAGGGGGATATTGAGGGGACATTTTAACAACCTTAGGGGCACTGACTTCAAAAGGTCAGCACTCTGATCCACTCACCCTGCCCAGCCAGCTAATAATCTCCTTGCTTGCTAAGAAATGAGTCAGTGTTAAGTTATGTGTTTGATTGACTGGTGAATGCATTTAGCTAGAATTTATAACCAAAAAGACAGGAGCCTCCTTAAACTCTTTCTCAGCATTCATAAGGATTAATTATTTTTAGTCTGAACATTGTAACTGAGTGTATCTACTACCTAAGACCTTTCACAGGACAGAAAGGGAACTGGGTCCCCATTACTTGCACAATTTCACAATTAACATGTACCCTTATCTGCTAAGCTTCATCATCAACCACCACCATATCAGCTTCCTGGGAAAGCAGATTCTTCCTCTGGAGAAGTCCTGTTGCTCTGGAAAGCCTGGTGCCACATAAAGGCATCAAATGTACTGCTCAATGCACAACTCACCTACTTGACACATGGAGAGGAGGTGTCCGTATGGGTAACTGGAAATGTGGGAGATTAGAGCCCAAAGCAGGGAGGGAGGCATTAGACTGCCACTGAAAGTAGTAATTTACCATCCATGCCACTGGTGTTGGCAAACCTACCACAATCCCATAAGTCTGAGGACAGACCTAGGCAGATGACAGAAGCAGTGATTTCCCCAGCCTGGCGAGTGGCCCAGACACTTGCTTGGATGCCCTTTCCAAAAGCATCATGAGAACTTTCATTGCCACCAGTGGGAACAGTCACTGCCATTCTGACTGAAAGCAAGTTTCTTGAGATAAACACAAGCTTTTCCATCACTCTGGGCACCAGAGATCCTTAACTCAGTAACACTGCTCCAGGCAGTCTGTTGGGTCTGGACTGGAAGGGTCCCCAAGCAGCAGGCAGACTGTGGTGAGACTGGGGTCATTTCCAATAATTATTTTTCTTTCTACTCCCCCTAAAGCTTGGAGCTGTTTTCTGCTCAGTCTTGTCCCACACTAAATCTTTCTATGTCCCATTGAGGATTTCCGAGTTTTGAGGACTCTTCAGTTCTTGGCAAAGCTGGACATCCCTTTCCTTATTCCACAAACTAGAGAAAAGAGGACAGGAAAGGCTTCAGGGACCTGACACAAAACAATCTGAGCACATTAAACTAAATCAGCTACTAAGAAATTCATGCTTCACAGACAACATGACAAAACATCATGCAAAGACATAGGATTGAACATCCTTCAGTCCCCAGCTCAGAGGCCCATCCCACCCACTGCTGCTGGGTGACAGCAATGACAGAATGTCCTCAGACTGCCAAGATGAGAAACTGTGCATTTACACTGAGGGAGAAACCTATGATTGAGGAGTGTGGCTTGGCCAGAAATCCAGAGGCAGAGATCCTTTTCAAGACTTGGCAAGGCTGGTCAGGCACGACATGTCCTGGCTTTAGAGCAGTTCTGTTATGTGGAACCTGGGTGCCAGTGTTAGCAAGGTAAGAGATCATGAAAGCAGCAATGGGAACAATTACGTGGAGCTGCTCAAACTTACGAACTTCCAGTAAGTTTCAGTCTGAGCTTTGGATCAATTCTTATTCCTTCCAGATTGCTTCACTCATCCCTCCTGGGTACTCTTGATCAAATCACAAAAATGCTGAGCAGATTCTTACAGCGTGCTTTCTAATAAACCGTTTAGGAAAGCAGAGTTGACAGCATCTTACAGTTTTTTCTTCTTTCTTCTTTTTTAAGCTTTTTTAAGCTCCACAGCCTCTGCCCAGAGCAAGGATGCCAAATATGATCAGGCTGTGGATGGCACCATTCGTTTGTGTCAATCCTCTTCATACTAGATGAGCAGACAGGACATATGGGCCTATCCTTAACGAAGTGCACACAAGAAGTAAATGGGAAATTTCTGCAAATCAGTAAACTTCTAAGTGCAAGATTAACCCAAGGAATGCCAGATGCAGGGAGGAGCTGCTCGAAGTTCAGGAAGTTGAGAAATGTTCTTTCACCTCCAAGTCCTGTAAATACATCCTGGAAGAAGATATGGAGCAGAGGAGAGGTCTCCAAGACTGTATTGTACTGTGCTTCATCTCCATGGACCAGAGTCTGGCAAATCAGCACCTCAGACTGAGTTCAGCCTCTCAAACACAGCCTACACCTTATCCTCATGTCTTGAGGTTAGTCTGGTCATCTGAACCATCTGGAGAGTACCCTGACTCTGCACAAACCTCCTACAATTTCAGAGGTGAAAAGCAGAACTGTGAGTCTGTGTTTGAGAAAACCTGTCTCTCTAGTGAGTAGAGAGAGAAGCTTAATCTGCTTAGCTTAATGAAGAGAAGGTGAAGACGTGACGCGACTGTAATCTGTTAAGTACTACCACTGGGAGAAGGCTTTTAACAGTGGAGGGCTTTTTAATCCAGTAGACAGGCACAATGAGATCCAGTAGATGGAAGATGAAGGTGAGCAGATACAGTCTAGAAATAAAGTGCATTTTTTTGAAGCAGTGAAAGCAATTAGCTATTAAAGAACTTACAGAGAGATGTCCTAGGTCCCCCAACTCCTGACGTCTTAATATCTAGTTATGTTTGAAATTATAGGTGTGACTGGGTCTGAAATGAGGGAAACCTGACAGAATTTCACACCACAGAGAAAGAAGGAGCATTGTTTTATAAAAGAACTGCTTAAATAAATCCATGAATTTACCTTTGTTTCCTAAAGGCTTCTGCCTGTCTGTTTAATAGCTGTCACATTCCAGCCACGAGTTGTGCATCGTGCAGTTACACACATTCTCCACAGGAGAACGTTAATCAGGCTTTTGATCACTTGCACACACTCCTCCTCTCCCACTTCCATTTCCAAGTGTTCTAAGGCACTCGTGACCTGAGCTCCATGACTATATATGACCAGAATAACCTGACTCCTCTTGCAGCCCACTCCCCTGCTCTCTTCTACTGTTTTCTCCCTGAATCTCTGGGGCCTGGGAATTCCCTATCTCTCCCCTAGATGCTCTCAGAGGCTGCAAATCCATCTCAACCCAGGCAGAACATCTGGCTCCCATTTTGGGAATGTGTTTCTCCCTGTTTTCATGCTTGCTGGGACATGAGGAGGATCTCTGTGCTGCTCAGGCTCACCCTGAGTCCCAGATGCCTCTCCATCCCCCACCTGGATGCAGTTTTTCTGGCCAAGCTGCTATGCTCTGAATAACAGAAAAAGTTCCACATGCTAAAAGGTCTCACTGGCATCCATCTGGTGACCAAAGGGCCACATGGGCACTGTCGAGAAAATCAAGGACGTTCTCTCCTAGTTACTGCAGTCATGGTGATGACCTGTCCCATGGGCTTTTTCCATTCTCATTGGCACACTGAGCACTTGCCAGAGACCTTCTCATCCAAACCCTTTGAGACACTTTGGCAGTCCAGCCCTGAAGCTGTTCCCTGGGGCACAACGTGCTTGTGCTCTAATGCTGGCAGAAATGCACACAGCAGTTTGTACCTGCCCCGGTTGTCCCAGGGACACCCAACAGTCTGTCCTGTTCTCCAGCTCAAACTCTGTGAAATACACAACCATGTAGCATGGAGGCATTCAAAACAATGCTCAGCCACACCTGAAGTATCAACCTTTGTCCAGAACTGCAGTTTTTTGGATCATCCTAGCACCTGTCAAATATATCCAATTGTTTCAGCAACACTGCTGAGTGTAATTTTTTCCTCTCTCCTGCAGTCAGAGCTACCTCCCCTCTGCCGTCACTGCCATCTCTATAGTGCTGCATCTTCCCCCATCATGACTAGTCACATCAGGTTTTGCTCTTCCCCTTTTTAGCATGGTTTGTAGTGGGAATGATGCTTGCAAGACTGCATAGTTGGTAATACACGGGCCTGTGTAAAACCCCCAATAAATAATTTTTTAGTCACTGGCCACTTTCAGCCAAACTTGGCAAGGGTAAGAGAGTTCTAAGATAAAATTGCTTATGTGTCTTGAAAATAAGTGAATGCATAGAAGAGAGAAATCTTATTAAAAACTGTCAGGGGAGGAAAATCAATGCACCGAGCTGAATTCCTTATTAGACTCTGGAGTATCCACACAAAATGGAGAGGACACAAAGACAGGGTCAGAAATGCCTTGGTATTCTGGGAATTGCTTTAGTTCACATGGTTAGGCACTAGAGAATCTGACTGCAAGGCACAGAGGACAGCAGTCTTCATCAGCCTTGATCCACCTTTTCTTCAAGACCTCCCTGTAGACCCCAGATCTTTACTCGTGGAAACCACAGAGCTAGGACCAGCTGCCAGCATGGGAGACAGTGTTTGCCAAGGCTGTTGGTGGAGGATCCTCCCATCCTGAAGACATCTAATGAGCAGGAAAGATCACATTTTCCAGGCTTCTCTGGAGTTCCCTCTCTGCCTGCAAAGCAGCTATGTCACTCTGTGTGACTGGGTGATGTGCTGAGGGGCAGAGAAGGCAGAGACTTCACCAAAAGACGGCCTGGGAATTTTCCCTCCACAGGGAACCTGTAGGTGTTTGAGGGTTCTACTATATGAGGAAAGCCCGTCTGCCAAGAGCAGAGGGAAATCCAGGACTGGAGATTCCTGCCTTGTGCAAAGCAACTCCAGCAGGACAGCACTCTCAGGGCAGAGCTGGAGAGCTGAGCACTGGGTCCAGCAACAGCTAATACAGCCACTGGGACTCAGAAGTCATGCCAAGAGGGTCACTGCTCTGGCACTAGATCAGATGTGACTGTCCCATGCCCCGAGCCTGAGCGGGATGCCAAGAGCACAGAGTGCCCGAGACACACAGCTCCTACTGCGTGCAAACACGCTCTGCACAGCTTGGGCAGCCTCGGGGGTCCTGCTCCTTCCTATTGACCTGGTGTTATGTGTGACTGTGACATGGCTTCTGGCCACATACTGTCCCTGCTTGAGGCCAATCCTTGGAGTCCCCCTTGGATTTATCCAGATGCCCAGTAATTCACTTGTCTTGGCTGTTCCTGGGATGCTGTGCTCTGTGCTGTCATGCTTTCCCAGTGCTACTCCAGGGGTTGTCAGCCACGCTTGCATTTAATCTGTGCAAAGCTGGGGCATGCCAAAGAGAAAAGCAGTGCCAAAGACTCTGCAGGTAACACCCATAGAGGAGGAGAGGAAAATAAACAGGTGTGAGAGGAACAAAACATAAGCTCTGGGCATTGCTGCATAAAGCCCACTTCTGCTGCCTCCTTCCCTCAGTGTGACAGCCCATCCACGGACTCCCTCACCAATATTCCCATCCTGTGCTGGAGCAGCCCCAGCCTGGATACTGCAATGTCCCTATCCTTCAGATGAGCTCTGCCTGGGGACCATCAAATCTGCTGGTGCTGATGCTGACACCAATTAACAGCAATAGCATGGCCGGGGCACTGCTGGGATATAAATCCAGTGATGGGAATGCATCAGCAGCCAGCACTGCTGCGTGGGAGGGGTCGGTGTGTGAGGCTGCATCGATGTGCATTTTGCTGGCACAGGCAAATCCCTGCCCGTGCAGAGAGCAGCTGAGCTCTGGGCCTGGTGTGTGAACCAGAAATCACCCAGCTGCTTTTAGCTCTGCTGAAAACCTATGTTCCCTTCTGTTAAAGACTGCCACTGACTCTGGATACAGCCAGAGCCTTTGTCTCAACCTGCAGAGACCGTAGCAGTGTTTGGGAGAGGCACTGGTGTACAGCCCTGTGCGTGGAACCACCAGGCAGAGACTCGGAGTCACTGCGGCAGCGGGAAAGCGTCACTGCTTGATCCCCAGGGCCTTTGAACTCCATTGTCAATCTCCGCTCTGTGTCCTCCTGCTCACAGAAAGAGCATCAGAAGGTGTAGATGGCTACGTAGGCAGAGGAGGAGGAAGGGCTGGGAAGCAGAGAGCGCTGAGGCTCCCAGCACAGCGGGAGGAACGGAGAGGGGGATGCTGGGGACATAAACAGCAATGACTCTCAAAGGGAAACTGGCAGGGTATTGTGCATGATTTTCCAGTTTTTCCTCCCTCTCCCTGTTCACTCAGTGACACTTAGAGCTGTCTCCTGGAAAGACATTTTTGCACGGAGTGCTGCTGCCTTTCATGTTTTCCAGGGCCGTGGCAGCTGCAGTGGGAACAGGAGGGGAGGAGAGCCACAACCAGGTCAGTGCTGGGCCTGCTCAGCGCTCCAGGCACAAGCAGCAGGGAGAGGGGAGAGGTTTCTTTTGGTTCTCCTGATTAAACTCCAGCTGGTTTTTTTTCCCATTACATTGCTCCTCTGAAATGCCAGGCTGCACACATGAATTTGCTACTGTGGGGCTACTCCTCCTGAAGAAGTTGCTACATAAATGCATTTATTTTAATGAGAAACTAAGTGCTATGGAAGGATTTGTTCTGAAGCGCAGGGAGATACAGGAGCTTGTCAAAGAGGCATCCCATGGACGAGTGCTATCCATCCCTAGTTGCCAATGAGTTTGAGACCCAAGTGCTGTGCTCTGCCTGCTTTTTCAGACCAGGAGCTGGGTCTTCAGGGTGTTCCACCTGGTTCCCAGCTCTGGTTCTATAACATACCTTACTGCAACCAGGTGCCATCAAAAAACAGGCATGAATGCACTTGTGGGCATCCATGCTTATTTGAAGATAATAGTTTGAATAAAGCTCCAGGACACAATGAAAAGTCAGTGCCAAGAAGATTATGATCTATTGGACAGTGAGGCTCATTAAAGGGAAGGGCTGGCAAGCTAGAAAGAGTGAAAAACTGTATTTCCTGAAGCTGAACTTCCTAAAAAGACCTATATCTGAAGGCAGCACATTTTCCTTTGACAGCCCTTATAGGCTGGGATGTAAAGCAGAGGACAGGGCTAAGTCATTATGACCTTTTTTTCCCCCTTAGCAGATAAGGAAACTGAGGCACAGGCAGCCAATTAAAAGGAGATAATCAGTGCATTTCTGAGAGCTTATGTGGAGACACCCAAACTTCTCTTCCAGGCCATAAACATCTGTAGTTAATGACAAAATGTTAATTACTGGCAATCAGCTAATGAGGGTAAAAGCTGAACTAATTTTCTGCTGCCTGTAATGCTACTCTAGACCGTGTTTTGCCCATCAGCTGAACTGCTATTTAAAAAGAGGATGAAAAGGAAAAGGAAAAAAAAACATTTTGGCACCTTGCTCTGCCTCCTCTGCCAGACCAGATTAGTGCAGGGGGGAAATTCTCTGGTGCAGACAAGCCCCAGTTCATTTTCCCGTGTCAGGCAGGGAATCAGCTATAAGCTGAACACAAGGCCCTGCTACCCAGCCCTGCTTCCTACTGAGATAAGCTCAAATGACTCTGTGCAAGGGTGGGAATTCTGCTTCTTCCTAATGCTCAGAAAAGACCGCACAACTGTGTTTCCCATAGCCAGACATGGACAATTTGCTGCCCCTCTTTTTGCCCATCTAGGCTATCAGCCCCACTCAGCCACGGCATGGGGCAGATCACCCCCTTCTTGCATTTTGAAGAGGCAGCTGGAGATGACCCTCCTGGAACAGCAAGCCAGCACATGTTCCTGCTGTGCGTGAGTAACCAGCAGCCATTCCGGAGGAGGCTGTGCACTACCGCTGGGCAGAGTGATTCATCTCTGTGTCATGGACATGGTAGCAATAGCCCTGTAACAAAAGGCAGAGCCATGGGGTAATTTGTCATTATGGTGACTATCAGCCTTGGACTGATCAGCCTGGGTGCTCACATCTCTGACGCCTGCAATAAAACCTCTCCAGGGCACCAAGGAGGGAAAGACACCAAGCTGGAGTCACTGAGAATCTGGCCCTAGGAGAGACTACAAAGTGGGTTTGAGGTTATGGAGATGAGCTATGGGGTTGGAGATTAGCTATCAATATTGCCTATGACACAGTAAAACCAACTTTGACTGGCACTGTGCTTTACCCTGCCCTGGCACAGCAGGTTCATGGTAGCTCCATGCTTGGGGAGCAGAAATGCCAGGCTGAATCTCATGCAGGATGAGCAGCTAAATGTCCCTTATCCTCTGACTTAGTTGCCAGGGACAGCTACCTCTGAAAATTGCTATCTCCAAAATTCACTTTTAAATTTGGTATTTCACATCAGTCCCAAGCCCTCACTTAGAGCCCACATCCCAGGGATCTGTCTGTGGCCTCTTTCCTGTGATCACATCAAACCAGGTTTCTCATGCAGCACATCCCAACTGCTGTCCTGTGAGCCCTTCTCCGCACCCCTGGGGAACCTGGGCCGCCACACAAGTGGCTGCCATGGTCCTCCATGGCACTCCTCCAACCCGGTGGATGCCTTCAGGCACTAATGCCAACAGACGTGGTTTTTTGTCCAGCTACCAGCTGAAGAAAACTCCTCCTGATTAAGCTGATTCCCAGCTTTTCGATAAAGCTCCCCCTTTGCAGACTCACCTCCCTGCTGCCGCGATGCTGGCTGCCAATCAACTGCTACTGCTGGTGCAATTAATTCCATCTCCCTTTGCAGCCCCAGTTCACTGCGTGCAGGGACAGCTATCACATTTCATGCTCTAAAGGGCTTAACACCCCACTACACACACATACATCCGCACACTAGCAGGGTGGCCAGGAGGGTGACTGGAAACAGACTAAAGGAATCGGAGGCTGCAGACATGAGGCCATCCTAAATCAGATTTAGGGGGTGAGAGGACAAACAAATGTGAGCTGTTCTTGTGCAGAGTGGCACATGCCCTCCATAACACAAGCCTCTTACCCGAGTCAGGGTTGCATCCACCCCACAGCACTGTGGGTTAGGGTCACCTGAGCTCAGCATCTTCTCACTTGGGATGCAGCAGCAGCAGCACCCTGGTAGTTCTTTCCCCAGTTTAAAGCTACCTGCTTTGCAAAGGGGCCAGGTGGAGAGGTAACTGGAGGACAGAAAATACGTTTAGTGTTTAGCTCCATGCAGAGCATCCCCTGCCTTGGCACCATGGCTGAGCTGAGCTGGGCTGGGATGGATACATCCCATCATGCAGCATTTCCACAGATGGTTGTGCCAGCCCTGAGCTTGGGGAGCTACAGTGAATCCAGGGATAGCTTAAATGGGGAGACCATTCTGCTACAGAGCTTGAGACTGAGTGCCACCACTACCATAAATCCAAACACCAATTCCTCTCCATCTCCTGCAATATACTTCCAAGCAGCTCCAAAGCTTCCCAAATTCAGCACATTTCCCAGCAATGCCACCACCCTCTGGGCTGATGCCGTGGAAAAATACTTCTGGATTACTGCTGCCAACAGCTCCCCAGTTGACTGTAGTGTGAAAATCCTACAGGTCACTTTAGCTTATGATATTCAGGCTACATTTTACAAACGTGCTCTCTCTGGCTCTGCTGGGCGAGAGCAAATGAGCTGTGTGACTGGCGTGCAGGGGTTCTGCACCTCTCCCATCTCCTGCATCAGCACAACATGGCTGGTGTGCCCGATGCTGCAAGATTGAGTCGATAACTACTATTGTTATTATCTTTATTAATCAATAATAATATCCTTATTTCCCCTTGTAGGGCTTCCCAGCACATCCTTTCTTATTTAGCCTCTGTCTTATTTCCATCCCGAGCTTACAATCAGATCTGGGCAAGCAGCTGCCAGCACTGACCCAGCTGCCGAAACCCAGCCACACTCTTGGGAAGTCCCTTTCAGAGCAGGGACAATTTGACTGACTTCAACCAGCCTCCCTGCAAGCAGGGAGCCTCGTGGAGCCGGGGCCAAAGCCGTCAGCTCCTGTAGGCAGCTCTGTCTGAGCTGGAAGGGCTGTAAGTACCTAAGGTTCCTCCAGGGAGACACTGAGACATCTGAGGCAGCTGTAAAAATATATAAAATGAGGCAAGGTTAATAGCGGCTATCTTGGGCATGTGCGCCTGTGTCTCCTCCTTTCATACTGTCTGAGGGGGTATAATTGTCGATGCCTTCACCCTGATGGTCTCCCTGGGGAGAAGGGACAGCACAGTGCCCGCCGTGCCCAGGCAGGAGCTGGTGTGTGGGCAGAGGCTCGCTGGAGGACACACTGGCAGAGCAGAGATCTCTGCCACAGGCTTCCAAATGCCAGGTGAGAGGTTTCGTATTGGCACCATCCTTCCTTCCTTCCTTCAACCAGCCTGTATGCCCCTCCCTGGCTTCGCATTCAGCCCCTTTCTAATGAAACCAGCTCGTCCTACCCTGCCTGGCAACACCCCTTCAAAAGCCACGGCAAATTCCCGAGCTGAGGCACGTTACAGCAGTGAGAAGCGACTGCTCCATGAGAGAGCTCTTGCTCTGGGAGAACGAAACTCGTTCTGCTTAATTGCTCCTGGCAGCGCACTCTGCCATAATGAAGGTGGGAGCAGGGTGGCAGGGAAAGGCAGCGCTACTCCTTTGCGCTGAGCCTCAAAATCCATCCTTTTGTGCTAAAAGCACAATACGAGGCTGGGCTCACTCCTTCAAGTCACTCGTGCTGGGGAAAGCAGCGTCTGCATTGAGCCCAAATCCTCCCTGCACACATCCCCAGCTCCGAGCGCTGGGAGGAGGCTCGTCTTGCTTTATTTTTAATCCCATGAAAAACCTAAAGTACGTCACAAGTGAGAATTTGCATTGTGGAAAGGCTTTTTCATAGACCCTCTGGACTCTGTTTCATGCACCCAGAGGGCTTTGCAATAGTTAATTTTGCCTCCCAGCTCCCGGGAGGGAGGGAGGGATGGAGGGAGGTGTTACTATTTGCGGTTTGCTAAGAGGACTGTGAGGTGGATGGCTGAGAAATAAAGTCTGTGGCCTGATGGTGCTTCTCGAAAGCATTAACACACTTTCTTCCTTCTCACCCACAGGCACAGTGACGTTTCACACTTCTGCTCGGGTCTGGCTCTCTGGAGACCTGATAGCTGTTCCCTAATGCCTCTCCTTTCACAGCAGCTTAAATAAGAGTCAGAGCCAGTGCCACAGTCAGGAAAATTGCTCCTCTGCAAACCAGCAATGTGGTACCCAGCCCCATGCGGAGGCTGGGAAAGCCTACCCTGTCCAGTTGTGGCACCTAATCCTAACTCATTGTAGGAGAAGAGCAGAGAAATTTTAAAAGAGGAAATTAGTAGCTATTTAAAGGAATATGAATCAATTATGTCACATTTTTGGAGGCCTGATTTTGGTTAAATAAACGACTTTGTGGACACAAAACCAAGCAGGTCTCAAGTAGCCTGGACTTGAGGGCAGGCTAGCAACTGGTCAAGAGTTCCTGGCCATCCCCAGTGCAGGGGGTCTCCGGGTCTGTCCCCAGCAAAAGCAGGTAGGGAAACAAGTCCCCTCCTGCAGTTGCTGGGTAGGCTCAGGGGACACAGGGCAGCCAGACCTGGCCAGCTGAGCCCATCTGCCTGTCCGGAGCTCCCTCTTCACCCAGCTCCTCCACTGGGGCAGGCTGTATTTTATCATCACTTTCTCCCATGGCAGAACAGCACCAGATTTAAACCTTTCATCTGCTTCCTTGAGGGAGAAAATGAGCAGCATTTCAATGCATGTGTCAGGTGACCACACGCATGCCTTTTGATAGCTGAACCCCATAGACAGAAACAAGCACCCAGAGGCAAACAGGGAAGGTATTTTCCCTTGAAAGAAGGTGCTGTAGTGAGGCAGGGATATTTCTCTTTTTTTTCATTCTTTGAACGTCACAAATGAAATCCATTAAGCAGTGATGAGCAGACGGCACTGAAAACAAACACCAAATTAAGCACGCCCACTCTAAGGGAGAGGTTTTGCCTGCCTTCTCCTCCCACACTCCTGCCAGGGAGGAAGGTGAAGATGAAGGGAGGATACCTGGAAGGACCATTTCTGGAGGCTGGGCTGGGAGAGCTACTGGAAGAGGGGAGTGGGGTTTTGCCATAGGAGAAAGAGCCCTGTGTGAGGATGGTCACGAGTCTGATGACTTTGCAGTACTGAGCTTGGGAAGGCTCTGGGAAGTGGGGATGTGAGAGAGGTGCTGCTAAGTGGGGATCTGGGGTGATAGTCACTCGGGATAGGTTACTGGGGTGCCTCAGCAAGATGGGGTGGAGAACAATACTGAAAGTAAAGAGGTTGATATCTGGGGAGTAGGGGTCTGATGCTACACTGGAGGGACCTGGTGTAACCTACAGAAAACCAGGTTGGTCAAAAAAGGGCTTCTTCATTCCTGTCTGCTTTCCTCTCTTTTCTCCCTGATGAAAAAAAGGCAGTGGCAGTGCTGGGACAGGCATGGGCACACAGTTTGTCCGTGCACTCCAGGGTCCCATAAGGAGGAGACTATTTCCATCTCTTCTGTGTGGGAGGGGATCAGGAAAAAGAGGCACCAAACCTGTCCTCATGCTCACAAGAGGGTGGTCTCACTATGGGATCTAAGTGGATGCCAAAGTGTGGCTCTGCTGCTGTTTCCAAGGAGGACAGAAGAGATCTTCTGTCCATGTCAGAGCACCAGGTTTGAGGGAGAGAAGATGAAAAATGAGCCATGCCTGTGAACAAGTAGAAAAGTAAGAGGTGGGGAACCAGCTGGGGGCCATGGGGTGGAGAGAAGCAGGATGATATGGGAGGTTGGGGATTATCCAGGGAATAGAGCAGGAGCCATGTCAGAGGTACAGGTAAGGCAGATGGTGGGCATAGACAGCACGTCTATCCAGCCTTTTCCAGCCCAAATTTTCACTAGTTAGACATTAATTTGATCTCAAAGTGCAGCAGGTGAAGGATGGCAGTACCAGCCCCCGCAACATGAGTGGGGAGCACAGGCACCTCCTGGGCATCAGTCATGTGCTGACTGCTGCCACCAGTTCAAGGGGCCGTGGCTTTGCTGTGCTCATTAGGACAGGCTCTCATGCTGGGCCAGCTCAGCTGTTCAGAGGTCAGTCAGACAGAAGTTGGGACACACTGAGATGGCTACAGGCACAGTCGTGTCTGAAGGCAGGCAAGTGGGTGGGCTCTCATCTCTGCATGTGTAAGGATCTTCTCCCTGTAACACCGTTCTCCAGAACAAGGAGGCTAAAACCTATGAGCAGTGACATTGCAACCACTCCTCGGTCCCCTCACCCCCTGGTTTTCGTAAGGTCACAGAATTTAGGTTGGGAGGTCGCTGGATTTCTTTAGTCCAACCTTCTGCTCAAACCTGGGCTAGCTTCAAGGTTGCTCAAGGCTTCATTTTGCCAAATCTTCAAGATGTCAGAGGACTGAGATCCTACCTTATGTCTGGGTCCTTGTCTCAGGGCTGCTCTGATCTCACTGTGAAAGTTTTTTTTCTGTATATCCAATGAGCACCTCTCTTGCTGCAACTTGTGCCATTGCCTCTAGTCCTTTGCTGTGCCCCGCTGGCTTAGTGGTCTTTATACTCTGATTTTAAGTAGAAGGCGGCAGCAGATTTCCCCTTTCATCTTCTTGTTGCCAGACTGAACAAGTCCAAATCCCTCCACCTCTCCTCACACATAACGTGCTTCTGTCCCTTTAGCATTTTAGCATCCCGCACTGGACTAGCCCAGACTGTCAATCTCTATTTTGGGCACTAAGAAGGAAATCTCTGAAACTGCAGCCTGCAACCGTCTCATACAGCCCTAATATAGCCCTTCTTCCTAGGATGGCCAGAAGACATTGCCTCCCTGAGCTGGGAACAACTTCAGTGTCACTTGGGAAAAACTGCAAAGTGTGTAAGAACAAAAATGGCACGGCTCCATGCCTAAAAGTGTCACTGGCTTTCTCTTTCCTTTTACAGAGGTAAAAGGGACTCCCTCCTGGGACAGATATTCAGATGTCAGGCCAGGCAAGGAGCTGGTTTTCTTGAAGAGCTGAGCTTGAAGTTTGCTTTATCTCTGGGCTGAATATAGAATAATCCCCTTGAAATTGCTGCAGAGTATCTTCAAATGCCTTATACTTCATTGTTGCTAGAAGGGAGTTGCTCAGTTCTTGGTATTGGAATGCAATTCTATGCACAGTTTATGCCTAAGTCTGTGCTGCCATCTCCCCCTTCCCACTGCCCTCCCAGGTGGGCTGCCCTGCCCCTTTACCAGCGCTTTACTAGTGCTAGAGCTTGGAGAGGGTGGAAATGCAGAGCTGAGGCTGCTGCTCATTTTAGCTGCAAGGTCTTGGACTGGCTCAGCTCGCTCATGAACACACATCACCAAGACACTGGACAAGACCTTACCCAGAGGAAAGGTCTGTAGATAAGGCTTTACCTTCTTTTAGTGACACTGACTTCTCTTTCAACTTCAGTGACACCCCTTTCTTTCCCTTGGGAATGTCCCTGCTGCTCTTGTATTGCTGTGCAGGGAGACACCACGTTGGGAAGACAGTTTCTGAAGTGACTTTAGCCTGACTATGCTCACCATGGACGTTCTGCCTTCCAGCATTGCATGTCTTGTTTCATGCAGCCTTCACCCGGAACAACTCGTTTGTGCCAACCCTCCCCCTCCTCATCCAGCCCCCAGAAAGGTGTCAGTCTTCATTAGCAGAGGAGTGGGGGCATTTTGCTGATATAATTTCCCAAGTAGTCTGGCTGAATACACAGTTGTAGTGGAGCAAAGGCACTCCAGGCCTTTGCTCAGTGTTCTGAGCTGGGGTACTCATGCTGGCATTGCCAATCTCAGCTGGGGTACGGGTTCCCTGAGCTCTGAGCTCCTGAGGATTTTCTCTCAGGACAGGTGCACAGAAACACCTATCTCCATACCATGATCTGTCCCAGCTCCTGCTCTAGAGGGGAATCACTGATGTAGAAGCTTTGAGGACATTAGCACTTTATTATAAATATTCAGACATATCAGTGTCAGAGGGAGACGCATCTCTCTTAATCATTCCCAACACTATTAACTAGATAAATAATGAAGAAATTAATTAAGCAAAAGAAAAAACAGACTGAATACCTGGGAAAGTGTCTTGACACTGAGTTGCCTTATGATAATCTCTTAGGGACTTGGGGGGAGGCCGTGGTACTCCTGGCATATGGAAACAGGTGTAGGAAAGCAACAAGAGAAAGCAGTGGGAGCAATGTGTAGGTGCTGCAAGGTATGAACCAGGAAGGAAACAACAAGCCTTTGATATCTATGACACAGCTGGAAGACTGACAGATTCAGCCAGCTCGGATTTTAAAAAAATCCCAATAATGTAAATTCCTTTAAGTGCAAGCCAAGCCTATGAATAAGATAAATCTCTTAGTCACTTTGCCAGTGATATCCTTCTAATCTCATCCTTCCTCAACGATGCTGCTCAGAGAGTGAAACACTTCGCATAAATGGGTTTGCTGCTCAGAGCAATCACTCATGCTTCCCACTCCGACCCCAGGATTAGAGAAGTCCCCTGGATTAAGGCTGTTACTATTTAGAGTCAAGGGCTAAGCAAGGGCTCAAGGGAACTTTCAAGTGATTGCAAGAGAGCGAGGAAAAGAGAAGGAGAGGCGAACAGGAGGCCACCACCGTCTTAGGGAATTGCATGTCCCACACTGGTGTTGAACTGTACTCAAAGTGCTTTACAAAGAGAAATGACCCAATAACAAGGAATTACCAACACGCACGTGGAAAAATAATGAACAGTAACTCAAATGCCAACCAAGCCAACTTTTTCTTTAAAAAAATAAAAATGACACTGAACTGATGGTGCTATTTGCAGAGGTGCTGAGTGCCTTGCTCCCCAGCAGACATCTCTGTCTACTGAGTACGTTCAGCACCTTGAAATTCAGAGCCAAGATCTGCTGAACTGTCCCTCCCCAAACAGAGATTGGAAATGACCTGCTGAAGGATAAAAATTGATCTGAGAGCCAGAGACATATCCCCCTGTGCTCCCATGCCCAAGGAGCCACTTACACCCAAATGATGAGAGCCTCAGCACCATCAGATTTCAGACCGACTTCAGGCCACTTTACGAAGGTGAAAAGATCATTTTGGATTCCAAAAATACTTAAGACCATCATCAACCATTTGCCTTTTGCGTACTGTTCCCCTGTAGCACAGACACATGTGAGAACTGTTCCCAGTACTACTTAGGTAGCATATACTGTAATAAAGTATGTAATCCCTTAAAATACAAGAGCTTTCTTTATAATCCATGCTTATGTAAACACAGACAAATATTTAATACATTCTTATCACACCAACAGGAAATACTTTCATCAATTCTGACAGACACATGAATTTTCAGAAGTGCCTGTCACACGTTTACTGCATCATTCCCCAAAAATTGCTCCCTTTCACTATTTCTCTGTGGAGACCCCTTCTGCTGATGCTCTCCCCCCTCCCCATAGGAGAGTTTCAAGCAGCAATTACAGCTGGATACTGTAAAATGGAAAATAGTGACTTTTCAGAAGCCAGAGGATTTTTGCTGTTAGCAACATCAGACTGGATTTTCAGTGTTTTGCCAAGAGAAGTTTCTGCCTGGGTTTGCAGACCAGCTTTTCTGGGCTTTGGTTAATTAAGATACAGCACGTCTTGCACAACTTTTGAACTCTATTTCTGTAAAAGATATGTGAGGCTGCAGGCTGTCTGTCACATTATGCATGTCCGCCATGCCAAGACTGTAGCTTTCTATTTGACTGTAAGTCATCCATTAGATGTAAGACAATTATTGTTTTTTAATGAGTCATTTCTCTCAGTAATTAGTAGTTGTCAGTTCAAGTCAGCCCAGTGCTGGTGTCACTCAGTGACTTCAAGGCTGTATTTAAAATCTCTTTTCTCCCACACAACAGCTCACCACAAACAATATCACTTTTCCTGCCTCGTCCACTGGAGCTGTTTTGCACCATGATTATCCTGATTAGCCAGGCCAACAATGAGGAGCACTTGCTGCTTGAGCACAGAAGGGACTGCCCAACAGGAGGAGAGCTTGGCCAAGAAAAGGCACCTCACCTCTTTGACCCCATTTCATTGCTATATGCTTCAAATCCTGGCTGCGTCTGTCTTGCTATAAAAATGTCAGACTGTCTCTAACACTTATTTTTGCTCATCGCTTCAGCGTGGCCTTACTTGGCAACTTCTCCCATCTGTTTACTTCTCTTCAGTGTTGTGCACGCATTTCTGAATTGCTGTTTACTTATAATAATGTGAACACTCAGCATTTGCAGAGCACCTAGTTTTGAAGTGGTTTCAGTGTTTTGTAGATGAGCAAGGATCCCTTCCAGCATTCCTAGAAGTGAAGGTTTCCAGTCTGCTTTATGGAGGCAGGAAAGGGTCCTACGTACTCTATGTAGATGTAGCAGCTCTGTGTGCACTGGATGCCCTTGTTCCTGCAGAATCGATGAAGGTCTAGTCAATGTTGACAGCAGAGCCTTGGGAGTGAGTCAGCTGAGCAAATGTAGGTGTCTGGCTCTCCAGCTCCACTGCCTGCATTCACTAGGGGCACGATTACCTACCTCAAGATGTTTTCCACTAAGAAATCATTGCGTGGGCATGACTCAAGTGCTTGATTTTTCACTGCCTAGACACCCAGTCCACATGCAGACACCTACATTGTGACATTCACGTTGAGGTGTCTGCAGTTCAGAGCTGTGTCCCACCTTGGTGATGTGCCCAGAATCACAGCTTGTTTACAAAGCTCAGAGGAGAAGCTGAGATCCTTGGTTGCTGCTCATCCACTTTCATTCACTTGAACTGGAAGAGGAACCTCCTCTAGTCCAGCCATCACAATGGGGGAAATATTCTAAATGTCTCCTCTCAGAGCCAGAGACCAACCTTCTACCTGGGTTGGGACCTGTTGTCCAGTGACTGAGCTGCCACCTTGACTCTAAAATCTGGGGTTTGCTAATTCTCATCTCTTAGGGTAACTCTCATCTGAGAGGACTGTGTTAGCTGCTCAGTTCCCCACACCTTTTAGTCTACTTCTTTTTCTTTAGCAGAAAGGCAAACCCTGGCTCTGCAGAAAGCAGAGGTGCCCTCTCCAGGCACTCATGGAGGCAGGCCATGTGGTTTTCCTCCACGTCACAGTGTGCCGCTTGCTTAGAGATCTTCTGACCTGGGCTAAATACTGCTATGCCTGGGAGGTTTTCTTTACCACTTGTATTATCCAGCAAGGGCTCACTACTGTGTTTCACAGTCACAGCCCTAACACCCCAGTGTCAGAAAGTACTCAAGCCTAAATTAAGTTCTGAACCATCTTCATATCTTTGATCTTTCCTGCGTTCACGACCTGGTGAACTTACAGCTGACCAGTCAGATGGAAAGATCTTTTTCAGTGGATGGACACAGAACACTGGTAAGTGGATTGAAAAAACATGAGACATGGAGGCTTGATCTGTGAGACATTGTGATTCAGCACAGTTGTGATACAGTGCAAATCACCACACTGCATTGGCCATGCCATGCACACACTACTGGAGAAACAGGCAAAGTGCAGATCTCTCACTACAAATGTACCAGCAGCAGCAGGGAGCAGCTCTCCCCAGCTGGGAGAGCTCTTGGCTGGTGTGTTCTGTCCCCAGCCCCGTAGTGAGCTCAGCAGAGTCCTCCAGGAAAGTGCCTCGCAGCAGTGAAACTCTGCTCCACAGCCCAGATGTGCATCATGGCATCAGTCTGCCCTCTGCAGGGAAACGTGACCCACAAATGACCACTTAATCTCCTTCTCAATCCAATTTGGCTCAGCCACATGGCATCTGCCTTCTCCCACACTGCCACAAACACGCGTAGAGCCGGTCCCTGCTCAGTGGTGAGTTCTGGGATCAGCACACGCTGCGGCAGTGCTTGCGGGCAGGCTGCTGCCTGAGAATCACATAGAACCTCTGAAGATAGAGAGGTCATGGAGTGTGTTAATGGGAACCCGGGTCCCTGACCCCCATGGCCCTCTGACCATCTCATGAGAGCCCCGAAGGCTGTGCAGTCCAGAAGCAGAGCAGTGCACTGGAGATACCGACCGCCAATGCTGCTGTGCACATTTCAGGAGAGAAGGAAAACAGCTCAAGGCAATGTAGACACAGTGATTTAAAAGGAAACAGATTAGACAGTCACATGAGTGCAGCTGTGTCCCAGCAGTTATGCCATATGCATTTATAGGTAGATGGATATCTGGCAAAACCCCCTCTCTCTCTCGAAAGGATATAAATCACAGGAAGGGCTGTTATTCATGCTGCAACCCACCCATGACATGTGAAGCTGTGTCAGAGGGTACCAAACAGCATTGACCAGGAGGACAGGGCAGTCTGAGAAAGGGGACTTGGGGTGAATATTTGTTCTAAGGCAGGCCAAATGGGGAGGATCTGGATGGTTTTCCCTATCTCCAGGCATTTGTACAGCCTCTTTTTGACTTGTCAGTATCTCTGGGATACAAATAGCTAAGGGCCTTAGGAGCATTTACATAGGGGTAAATACCTTGGCCTGTACTGATGGCTGTACGAAAATGCAAAACCGTTGTCAGTCAAAGTGAGTTTTGAACTCAAAGTTGTTTCATTTCCAGCTGAGCAAATTTTCTCTTATTTTACAGGATACAGAGAGAACATACTCTCTTGTGCCTAAGCACCACTCCTTGCCTCTGCAATACAACAGAACAAATAGCCTAATCAGGCCAAAATGCAGAGCATGCTGAAAAACTGGGAACATTCAGGATGTAGTTAGAGAAGGTGAAAATCTCCCCTGTAGCCTCGGAGGGCTGGTATTGCTGCTCCAGTCACAGCGCTTAGGGGCAAAGGATTATCTGGTAAGAAAAGACAGTTACATTGCCGTGTTGGACAGACATCACCTGGAAAGGGGTGAAGTTATAAATCCTATGGAAGGAAACACACAAATGGGACAATGCAGAACTCGGATGCAAAGAAGCAAGGAGGTGATGAATGCCATTAGGCTTTTTTGGTGGCAATGGGATTGCAGGAATGAATGAATGAGGCTCCATCAGGTGCAACAGAATCTTGTGCTGATCAGAGAAGCAGAGCACGTGTTTTCCAGCTTTCATCTGTCCCAAGATCATACCCCTCCATCTTCTGTTTCATCACAGAAACCCAATCTCAGATGCCTTCTCACATCCATTACAGGGAAAAATAACTGGATCCAATACAAACAGGAAGCAGAGCCATGCTATGGTAGAAAACCTCCTGCCACCTTCAGAGATTGCAACATTTGCCCCGTATGTTTCTGATCCTCCTAAACACAGGCAGAGCAGCTCAGTTACACACACATACACATTTGTATGCCTTGCGTTTGCAAATAATCTCTAATGTGGAGCTTCTTGGAGTGCTCTGTGGAAATCCATAAGCCTGTAGCAGCCTCTGCATCCCCTTTGGCTTACTACAGCAATAAGAACTTCTGAAGAGTCCCTGCAGCTTAGTTTGCTTTCCTACTGACAGACGCACTTCGTATGCCTCTGATCAAAGTTCTTCCTCTTGTTAAGTTGCACAGAATTATTTCTGATATTCTCCCTGCCATTCATGATCACTTAACCACAATCCTTCCCCTGATCACCTGGCTCTCTGCTCCAGCTGAGTTTTCTACAGTGATGACACATAGGGTTCTGCAAGCTTGAGGAGGAGCTGCTGCCATCAGCCAACTACCAAAGGTGCTCATTCAGGCTTTCAAGCAGTCCTAGGTAGTGCCACATCAACATCCTCCCTGCTCGTGCTGCCTGAAGGGCAAGTCCCACCACTTGGCTGTGTGTGACCACTCTGTTGTGAAGTGCCCTTGAAAGAGGCTGACTGAAATAACAGATCCTGGACTAGGGTTAGTGGAGAAGCCTCTAGAACCTTTACTATACTGTTCCCTGCGTTTCCTAAATGTAGGGTTTTCTGAAATATTCCAGTATTGACTTCAAACTTGCTAGTTCCGCTTCTGCTGGCAGATGGATCTTTTTCTTGCCTTTTTGTAAAGAGAATTAAAAGCAAAGACAACAGCAAAACAAGAAGTTCTCAGAAAAATGGAGCCAAAGAGTGTGTAGGTTCTCCCTGAATTGTACCTGGTAGTAAGGTGGCTTTTTTGATGTCTAGTTGGGGTGGGCCTCTTATGACAGTTCCCTTCCATGGCATCACAAACCCAGTGTGGGGAGTATGCCCCACTTGGCCACACATTTTCAGGCAACTCATAAGAGCTTAAGAGTTCTGCAGCTTTTATTTATCAAAGATGGTTGAGTTTGGCAGAGAAGTTTAAATGTCACTGAGTGCCTCCCATGGACTTATAAACAGAACTGACATGGATAAGTACTGATGCTTAGGGAAGCAAGTAAGAAAGAGAGAAGAGTATTTTTCATTTGTATTAAAACACATCTTGGGACAGGTTTTGAACAGCTTTTTAGGCAAATAAATTGAAGGCAGAAAGCAAAAATGGTCTGTAGAAGGGAGAATTACTGTAAGATTCCAGAAAGCAGCAATTGTAACAGAATGCTTTTGTTTGTTATGAAGAGACAAATGGCTGTTTTGGTAGTAATAAGACAATGTATAATAAATTTCTGCTATATTGCATATTTTTAAAGATTCCTAATCTTTCAAAATCTGCTTCTGTAAAGTTGAAAACCTTCGTTACAGTTCTCTTTTTGCTCATCCTTCTGTTCAATTTAAACAAAAATGGTTCTTGCTCAATCAAGCTTTTCTACAACCAGTATTTCTATAAGACTCAGATTTGAAATAGTATCACCTCCTTGAGGTTTAGTGATTATTGGATCAAGAAGTGTCCTGGCTTTGACAAAGAGAAATAACTGAGCCTTTGCTATTATTAGCAATGTTTGTTCTCATTCTTCAAGCTATAGATGGGCAGCTATTTTCCCTTGGTATTTATCTGAATACCATTACAAAAATCTCAGCACTTGTCCAAATCCACTCTGGGGAGTTAGAGCAGACATTTAATCCTTTCTTTTGCACAGCTCCTCCTAAAATCACTGTAAAAGCTAAGGAAAGATCTTACTGCTGTCTTCAGTCACCTCACGGAAAGGTACAGTGAAAAAGCCAGACTCTTCTTGAAGGTGTATGGGTTACAAGAGGAAACAGATACAATTTGAAACACAAGACATTATGATTATAAATCAACAATACCACTCGTAAAATATTAAACCTGGTGTCCAGAGACATGAGTAGACTAACTGTCCTTGGAGTTACCCAGCTCTGGATATCTGAAGATCTGATTTGGTCAGATCTGCTTGAGTAGAAGTTGAACAAGATGATCTCCTGAGGTTCCCTAAAATCCTAAAATATTCTGAGGTTGTGTGATTTTGTTTGACCTGAGTTATAACCTTCAATTGTCACCATCACCTGACATTTGTACCACATGCCTGAGCACACCTTCAAGGAGATGAAGCTCTTGTCTGGCATCACCAAGAAAAAGATGAGAGAAGAAATCTCATTAATAGCTGCAGGATGGGAAGGCCAAGAACTCTCCCACAGGTTTCACATGCCTGTGATAAGGGCAAGAAATAAATCATAAGGAATGGGAAATGGAATAACGATGGCAGCTGGGCCAGGTCATGACAGTTTAGCAAGCTGGACTTCATGGAGGAGTCCTTACTTCAGGCTATGGGGGCTCTAAAAATGTTTTTCTTAGAAATGATGTAGCCATCCTGTCTATGAAGAAAAATTTTCCAAATGTGGGTTAAATGTAGGTGACAGCACTTCTGCTCTCATATGTCAGAGGAGGCTATGAACTGGTTTTTTCCTAACTAGCTGAATCCCATGAGTGTTTTTCCAGGCTGAAAGTTTCTTGCTTTTAATCTGATGTGGAATAAAACTGTCTTCAAACAAAGAACTTTTTCCATGCAGGAAATCTTCTCTGCCAGCTAGCCCAAGGGTTTTTGAAGCTGGTTTCTAAGGATGCGCACAGTACACAGTTCTTTCTGTGACAGAAAAGACAAAAGTTGATATGCAAAGACAGTTTCAGTTCTCTCTTTCCCCAGATTTTCTCCTTGGGCACTGCAACAATTTCCCATTATTGGAGATCTGAAAATCAAGAAGGAATATTTCTTCTCCAGTCCTTGCACAGCTATTAAGCTTCAAGCAGGAATTTCATTGAGGGAACTTATTTCACTGCTATTACAGAGATGTTCAGACTAGACTAACCCAGTAACTCCCTCTGGCCCTAAATCTTGTAAGAATGCCTGTCTCTTCAATGTTAAGGAAATGTTGGGGTTTTATGTCCTAAAATGTGAACTCTGTAGGGCAAGAAAAGCCTTGCCTTCACTTCTTGGTGCAATGCTTGACATATTGACATCCTGTAAAGGTTACCATAGTATTAAAATAACGAATGGTCAGGAGGCGAGAAGCACCCATAACTCTCCTTCTGCCTCTTGTGGAAACCCTCTCTTTAATTACTTAACTGCTATTTCTCTCTGATACAGTATTTTATTATTACCTACTTTTCTTGAATGCTCATCTGATCTGTCTTAATGTTCTTTTAATATCACTTGGAATAGGATAATAATATTCTTGTACTTCTCCAGCACCTTAAGCCCTGACAGGTCCTAGTGTGCTTAACAAGGAGAAAAAGAAAAGGGAAGTGCTTAATTCATCAGACAGTGCAAGGTCATGCAAGACATCAGACAGAGAAGAAGACTTGATAAAACTAAAAGCACTGGGGTGTTCGGAGGGGCAGGTTTAGCCCATGGCCCTGTACTTGGCAGGAAGTGCAAACCATCCATTGAGCTTTAGGGCAGCACCTGCAGGAAATTACCAGCGTAGGTGCTGATGTGATGTGGGTGAAGTGCCAGCAGGATTCCTGCACGCCAGTGCTGTGTGTTATGTCTTCAACAGATCCTTCCACATGGCTTTTTTTAGCTCTCCCAAACACTGAGAATTGGAGTAAAAAACTACACAGGATCTATCTGGGTAAGGACAGGGAACACTGAAGGGGGTGGAGATGCACATGGAAATTCTTGGAAAACCACTTCTTTCATCAAGATACCAATCAATGAAGCGAGCTTCTTGATTTTGACTCCATTGAAACAGGACAATGCCTGTGCTGGGAAATTGGAGAGGGTGGGATCACAGTAATGACAGCAAGAAATGAAGATCTGAGCAAGTGTCTGTGCAACCCTTAAGAAAGCAAATGAAGATCTGGGCACAACATAAGTACAAAGCTGGGATATGAGAGAAAATAAGCCCAAGCTGAGCGTAGGGTTAATGCCCCAAGTAACAGTGCTAGCACAAGAAGGTGGAGGTAATGTGAGTCACCCCATCCATAAAGTGACTGAAGAAGCAGGAGAGAAGTGGGTGGTGTGGCCAACATTTGAAGCAGGACTGGCTAGAGGCCTGAATCTGTCAGGAAAGTCATATTCAGCCTTGCTGAGAGTGGCTTTAATTGGGGCAGAGAGCAGACACCTGAACTGAAGTAATGAGGATCCATTTGCTCCTCCCCCACATGGCTCTAAGTGGGCAGCGACAGGACCAGCCCCAGCCGTAAGTCTTATCTATGGCAGTCAAGGGATCCTTAAAGAAAAGCACAACTGCTCCTCCAGCCTTTTCCTCCCAGCTCTCCTCAGGAAGCAAGGCAGAAGAGCTCAAGTCATTAATGACCTGAAGATTCAACAGAGTTAATGCTTACTGCATCTGCAGGCCCTGCTAGAAGGGGCTGCTCCTGGGGAAAAATGGATGCAATTCAGTAAGGCCAAATGCAGCTCCTCCATCAGTGCAGTAATGCCAACTGCCCAGAGCAGTTGGAGGACTGGCCAAGAAGCAGCTCTGAAGGACATGGAGATCATGAGTTGAGTAACAATCAATAATCATCTGCTGTTCCCTAAATAAATTAATAAATAAAGAGGGCAAACATTAGCCTGGAATGGATGACTTCTGCTACCTGTTAAACGGGATTTAAAAAAAAAAAAACCTTTCTGCCTGCTCAGCACTGACAAGGATTCAGCTGGAGAATTGTTTCCAGTGCATTTATAGCAAAATATGGACCATTTGGTAAGAGTCTGGAGGGTAACAACAAGGATCATTAGCAGTCCAGAAAACACGTCATAATAGCAAAGGCAGAATTGGGATTGTTTGGCCTAGAGAAGAACAAGGAGTGCTCTGGCTTCAGCTGTCACTTAAACTTGTAAAGTCCTGAAAGGATGAATTTTCACTATATTTACATGCAACTACTGGAAAATATGTTCAGTATCTTACTTTCTTGGAAAAAAAGGAAAGGGCAAGAAGAATGAGCTGCAACAGGAAAGATGGGTCTTCCAACTATGCCCATCCTTAAGAACTGGTTAGATCAGCCTCTGTCAGGATTTTGGATGGGTGACACCTGGGCATTGCCCCATGCTTGGGCATGATCAGTGCATGAATTAAGAAACAGAAGCTAAACCCAGACAGTACCAGAGGTTACACTGGCAGTCCCAGGGAATGACTTGACAGAAGCTGCAGCCACAGGACTGCCTGCAAATGGTGAGGGCAAACACTTCCAAATGCTTAGCGCACTACAAGCCTTAGAGGTGCCTCCAGCACTGCCCTCTCGGCTAATGGCACATACTTTTTGCATGGGAAGGGTGACCTCATGGCCTCACCTTATATGTAAACACAGTGTCAATCAAGAAATCCTTGGTAAACTTCTGTTAAGAGCTACATGGCAGCGACACCCCAAAGACCGTAGCAGTCCTTGACCTCCAAACTGGTGGAATATCAAGTTTATTTTCTCTCTCCTGTTCTGCAAAGTTGTTTTGTATGTGGACCTGCTGGTCTAAATGTCTGTGACTCCATGGAAAAAAGTATGTCTGACAGTCCAGTTCTCCAACCAAAATGGAAGTTCCCTACAAAGTTCTTCTACAGAGGAGACAAAACTTTCTCAGGGATCCTTTCAAGATAGAACTACCCCATCCTCCATGAGGTTTACACAGTTTTCCCCAAGCACAGCCTGGTTTCTCTGATAAACACAAGGTACTAGATGTAGGAAATGATAATATATAAATCCATCTTTTTTGTTATCATTCTCCCATTCTGTACCATCCCATCTCTCACTCCCCACCCAGGGAAGAAAGTTAAACTTGTGTGACTGTTGTGAGTGATGTCACCAGTGTTCCAGCTGCATAGAGAGGAGGCTTGGATTTGATGGTATTTAGGCCATAGGAGAACCTGTGCAGACAGAGCCAGATAGGATGGGTGGGACCAAGCTCTGATGTATCAATTGACTTTGGCCAAGAAGAAGAGAAGGAAGACGGGGTGAGAGAAAACCACCCAAGACTGTAAAGAACAAGAAATGACATGACAGAAGATGTGTGAGAATTTCAGTATAGGGGCCTTATCACTGGAACCAGTCTGCCCACCATGATTTTGCCTTATCTCATTGCTTTTCACAGAGGGGCATGGGGACAGTCCATTCATTATCTACATGGGTTTCCAGGTCCTGCTGTTATTTTCTTCATCAGAAGAAAGTCATCACTCATCACTCTCCACTGCCAACAATGTAATCTGTTCTACTGTAACCAGTGATAAATCAGAAAAGGATAAAAGGTAGGTTGTGAAAAGATGGGGGAAGATAAGAAAGTCTTCAGCATCAAGCAATTCATTTTAGGTAAGCAATCCTGATTAACAAAGGAAAAGGAGAAAGATAAAAAGTTAACAAGCTATTCTGTAAGTGTGGTTTCCCATGGAAACCATATCATGATGGGTTTATTCTTTTTTTGTCTAATGGGATACACGTTCCTATTACAGCTGCTGTTCCATCTGAAGCTCTGTCCTCCATGGACTCCACAGTGTCTAGCACAGACAATGCTATAATCTTTCCCTCAGCAGGACATTTCTAGCTTTCCTTTTCTTCATCCAGCTAGTTTTCATGAAACATATGGGAATTTAATGCCTTTCAGATCTCCACTCTCTGCCAGATGTGGCTGACATTAGCCAGTAGGTTTAGAGGAGGGCTGATGACCATAACCTGTAACAGCTAACACCATCACACGGCTTTATTCCTTTGGCAACCAGATAATAAAAGGATGGGATGGCCACAAATATGGACCACTAACAATAACAGTACATCTTATTATCTTACTACAGGCCTAGGAGGAATGGAGATGTGCAGCAGACACATAGGACACACAGTATCATGGATTTTTGGCACAACCATTTCTGACTTCTGGACTGGGCCAGCCTTGAATGGAAAAACACCAATGTGAGCAAAAGGCTGCCACGGAGGAGGCCCTTGCTGGGAATGAATTTTTGCTTGAAAGACAACCTGAATGCAATTGAGTTTTGTATGAACAGAGCCCTTCCAGAAGCAAGTGTTGCCTTTGTGGAAATAAGAGTGACTCTACAGATGCAAACAATGGAGCTACATGCTTTTGCATTGCTTGTTCTGTCACTAACTGACATCAGCCACTGTTAATCATGGCCTGAAATGTATATTTAAGAAACAGTGACACAAACATAGACAAGTTCCTTCATGAAGCCTTTTATATCGGGAAAAGTGAAAGAAAAGAAAAACTGCTGCTCAGGCTAGCTAGTGGCACTGAAATAAATGGGTCAGGCATCAGAGTTTCAGCGGGCACAAAAGGTGAAAACCTTGTCTTCCAGAGCAATTAAAAGTCAATGGGATTACTGGCTTTCACTATTATTTATAGAAACCCTGCTGTGGGCACAACATTATTGAAATACAGGGGTCAGGTCCATGCTACTGGATGCCTACACTTTTGCTGTTGAAGTTAATGGGAGCTTTGCCAATCAACTCTGTGGCAACAGCAACTAAATCTAAAATAGATGACATCCTGGGTTCCATTCAGCTGATGGCTCAAGCAAAGCTTTTACCAAAGCCAAGAATGTTCTGCCTGCACAGAACAGATTTCATCCTGGGACAGGTGAAACAGGAGAGGTAGCTATAGAGGTGTTAAGATTCAAAGATGGGGAGGCAGAGAGGTGGACTGAATGTCACAGGAAGCATCCTCTCTTCCTTTCTATCATAAATTACAACATACAGATTGAAATCTAAACAGCTGCAGCCCAGTATCTCCTATTCTTCAATTTTAGCAGGACTGGCTGTTTTCCAACATCAAGTAAATGAATCCTGAGGGAACACACCTATGAAAAGGACATGGATAGGAAGCCTGCACTGTCATTATGTGATTCAACATGTTTGAAAACAGTGTCCTGATGTTCTAGCTGGTTTGGACAGACCCCATGAAATACGAGCATCTCCACTCCCAAGTTTTCTGGGCTTTGGACGTGCTTGTGATGCTGGTTGCACAGTTGTTTCTTCTTTCACTCATTCATTATCATACTTGTGCCCTGAATTCTGACACAGACTGCCTCTTTTCCTTTTTGTCTCACTCTAGTACCTCATTTTCCTCAATCTTGCAATGTTGTAAATCAGAAATCAGACATCCCAGATACCTCCTCCACTCCTCTGTGCTGGTGAGAGACCAGTCTGTAAAGTAGTAGTATTTCCTGACCTTAGCTCATGCCTTCTCTGCAGACCTTACCATGCAGGGAGCTGATGATGCTTTTTGCCTGTCTGTACCAGGCAGGGGTTGAGATTCTCACTAGTTGTTTCAAGAAACATGCTAATGGCCAGCCATTCAATGGTACTGACCATTCCCTGATCCTACACAGGGCCCCCAAGAATGTGTGTTAGTCCAGACTGAGTAATTTGGGGTCACCTTAATTCTAGAGAAGTCCTGAACATGGCAGGTGCCTACACCTGAAGACATTATCTTACATGAGCATGAAATCCAGACATGCACCTGCAGGGGTGGATCTCACTGGTCAGGCACAGGAGGCTGGTGAGCTGTGGGGCAAGACACCAGCCCCAGGGCCCTGCTCCTAGCCAGTCTTACCCTGATCTCTAGATTGGCTTCAGATGGGAAGCATGAATTTTACTTTCAGAAGTGTTATCATTAATTGTGATGACTCTAAATATCCATAATAATCGCATGGCTTTATAATCCTTCATTAAACTTTAGCTCTTTGTCCTGCAGCAAGGAGCTCCATGGCCCAATTACATATCACATAGAAATGCATGTCTTAATATCCATTATAAGTTGTCTTCCCTTCTGATTTTCTTGAAGGTCTTCATGTTCCCATATTAAGGAGCTGGTGCCCCAAAAGTCTAGAGGAGACTTTGGTGGGAAGAATAGTCTACATTCAAGCATTTCTATCAAACACTGATCTAAGTCCAAGCTATCAGCCTGCAGGTAAGAGTCCACAATCTGTTCTCTCTGATCCTCCATAGCCAACCAAAACTATCACTACTGATTTTTCAAATCTCCATCTTTACAGAATCTTTCCCCAAACCAGAGAAATAGAGAAACGCAGACTGAAAGTGATAGGTAAGAAAAGATGTGCACACACGCTAACTGACAAAATAACAAGTGAATCTTGAAACATATGGCTTTCCAAATTATCTCAGTTTCATTTAAGAATGTTTTTCTATTTATTTTCAGCGCAGCTAGCACCACTTCTGAGATCCTAAACTCCACAGTACTGCTAACTCCTTGAGACGTGGGCAAACAGTTTATCCCCTGATGCGAAGGGACTTTTCACCCATGTCTTTTCCTGCTAATCCCCATGACTTGCTTTCAGCTTGGAACCATACCAAATACTGTAAAACATTTGTGAGAGAGGAGCTCATCTTAGTTTCTTTCTCTTGCAGAACATTGTCAGAGATCCAGGAAAGCAGACAAAATTCTGCAAACACTAAGCATTAACCAAAACAGAAGAAAATACTCCAGCATTTTTCTTTCTCACTTTCTCCCCAGAGCTTTGCTGTTCGGTCCAGGGTCTGAGAATTTGCTGACACAATGGTGCAGAACGTTCAGTCATTGAAACCTTTGAAAATGCCGAGCAAGTCCCCAGAAGGAAATGCCATTGCCAAGCGTTGAGTTCAGTCCCTCAGCTTTCACGATGTTTAGCTCTCATTTACAATGAAAGCAGCTGCCTTTTTCAGCTGTCAAACCTGAGCAGAGTTTGCTCTTCATGCCCTCAAAACAGGAGCCCAGATGCTGCGATCCCCTGGTCATCAGATCCACTCTTTTCTTGCCTGCATCCCTGGTTTCTCTTGACTAACACACAAGGATCAGAACAGTTTCACAATAATGAGCTTTCCTCCTTCCTACAGTCCTTGGCGCATTTTTAAATGAAAGAATCAGCTTACCCATAAGAGCCACAAACCTACATGAGGAGCTTAAAATATAAGCAATTCAGTAGCCTGAAGTATCATGCATGTTGGGCAATCATAAATTTAAAGCAACAATCCCTACCAATTTTATTTTGCATTAGATATTAAATAAAACCTACTTGCGAAGCCAGATTACTAAGAAACCTTTTTGGCTGTTGTTTTGGTTGGGATTTTTTTTACATCAAAACAGGATTAAAACATCTTTTGGAGACTCACTGTCATTTTATCTGAGTAAATAAGCTTAGAGCGCCTAACAGTCAATTTATAATGAAGGCTTTTGTTCTTGTTACTGTGATGCAGCCCTGCAAATTTGCCCACAGCTGCAGCAAATTCAGATGGTTTTGACAGGTAAATAAAATACTGTTTAGATCTGTCATTGTTATTAATCTGCAGAGTAAAGAACTAGCAATTATATTTTGTTTCCAAGCAGAAAAATTTTCATGATGATCTTGGCAGGGGTGGTATGTGCATCTATGACTTTTACAGTTGTGAGGGTCCAAAATATGAAGAATCTGTGGTCAGCTGCTGAGTTGTAAAACAAATGGGAAATAAAGGCTAAACCAGTAATAAACGCCATAACAAAAAGGAACAAGGAATGTGGGATTTAGCCCTGTTGGAGTTTTATTGGCATAAGGGTCAAATAAACCAAACTGCAGGTCTTGACATCAGCTGCACCAATTCAGTGCTCAGTTATTCTGAACTGTACTTCCAGGAAGCTGTGTCAGGATCTGGCTGTGCTTTAAACCCCACAGTTTGGGCTTCCATAATGACTTGTGCTTCCCAGCTGCTGCTGGGCAAAAGGTTTCAAATACTCCTCAAGCCACGCTGATGAAGAAAAAATTATTTGTGGAATAAGCTACTGCTCAAGGACGACTAGCAGAATCCAGCTGCAAGTATCTTATTGTATTGGTCAGAAACTGTGAGAATCAAAAAAGAGAAATCCTGGTAAAAGTCTTATGAGATGCCAGTCACGTCTGCTCAGCTCCTCACTCAGGTAGGCTGGCAGATGGTCAGCAAATAGTCTCACTTTTACAATGCAACCTACACTGGTTTTCAGTGTGAAAATTAGCATCCAATTATTTTCAAGCATTAATATTCTCTAAGGAAGCAAGCTATCACTTTTTTAATTCTGCTTAGGCTCTATTTGCTCTGACACGTAAGCCACTCTCGCAGGTGCTACGTCTTGTGTACACAGGCAGAATGGCAGGCCAGGGAAGAGTACTAGAAATGTGGAATAATGCAAATTCCCAGGAAGTGAGTTGCATGGCTTCCAACTTTTAGAAGAGACGGGGACAAGACAAGCAAGAGAGGAAGGTGTACAGTGTCTCCAAAAAAGAATTATTTCCTCCACTCCCATCTGAAAGGCTATGGTGAAAACTGTGTTTCACAGCTATGTGCCAGCTGCATAAACCGTTAGAGAAGGCTACAGTCCATTGAGCACTGAACTGTGACCTACGGAACCCTTGGTATGACACATCCAGCAGGGCTGTGGATATTGGGATCGGTTGGTGGCAGGCCCCGCTTCTCCCAAGGAAGAATGGAAGCCCATTCCCCACTTTCCAGCACCCATCGCCTCCATCCTCAAACCAACATAAGGGAAGGCACAATCACTGCATTACAGATGTAGGCAACTTTGGGAGAGGCAGGATGTGTGCCAGAGCACAGCCACTTTCAAATGAGAACTGCCTTTCTCCTTAGCAGAGCACACAGGTCCACAAAGGGGAAAGAAGACCTCAGGTCAAACCCATTTTGCGTAAGATTTCAACGTATCACCTTACATGCTGGAATCTCTGCCCAAAATGAAAATAGTCAAGTTGAACTTTGCAACCCTTTCTTGTGCAAGGATCCCCTATTATGACAGGTAATGGAATTATACTGAGTAATAATGGTTATCTGCACATATGGGCTTGATCCCACAAGCAGAGGTCTGCAGCCTTCCTTGCACCTGCAAGCTGTGTCATGTTAGGTACAAATGTTGCTGGGTACATCACTGTAAGGAAGTTGCCAGCCTGAAAATACATGAGATGCTTTTAATTGTCATTAAATATGGAGAATAATGCTCCAGGGCGGCATCTTATGTTCTAGCATAGCTGCATTTGTTTCATTCTCCTGTGTGGTGGAGGGAAATTTCACTGGCCTAACCTCAATCTGTACCACGGTGCATCTCAAGGCTGCAGCTTCAGCAGGTACAGTTGTAGCCAGCCGTGTTTCTCCTGCAGATAGTGCAACTGGGACCATGGGAGCAGTGGAGCACCTGCACAGCTCCTAGTAGCCATCCCCTGGGAACCACCGAAGTGGGGTTGTCTCCTGCCACGTGTTTTGTACAGACTGAAGTTGTATTTTTAAAAGCAAAGAGCACATTAAACTCCTCCTTTGCATCACTTTGGAATCATCACAACTGAGTACCCACAAAGCACCAAACAGCCTCCCTTGCTGAGATGTGCTCTGCTCCAGGAAGGTGTCAGCGTGTCCCTCCTCCCATGCCACAGCTGTTCGGCTCTGAGGCTGGGCATGAGTGCCCGGGGCAAGGCTGCCGGGCAGCAGAAAGGGATGGAGCGCACCTCCACCCCACATCTCTCTGGGAAACACGACCGAGGTGTAAAATCCTGGAGTCCAGGGCCTGGGTAGAAGGCAGAGCCCCTCTGAGTTTGGAGTCCTGTTCCGGGTAACAGGGACACCCCCAAAAGCAGCTGGCCCCGGGTCCCTCACGCTGGAGCATCGCCGCCACCGGGCCCGTCGCGGCCCCCACCCCCGCGCCCACCGCGCGCGGTCGCTCACCTGCTCGGGCCCCTGGAAGCAGATCCTGCAGAGCGGGGTGCGGATGCCGCTGTCGACGCTGCTGCCCAGCGAGTAGCGGTCCTCGGCCTTGCCCTTGCCGAAGTCATCCGAGGAGGTGCTGCTCGGCAGGGAGGCGGGCGGCTCCCCGGCGGGGCTNTGAAGAGCATGCGGCAGCGGCACTTGAGGAGGCCTTGGTTTCGCAACATCTGTCTCGGACGGAGGAGCCCGCAGCAGCAGTAGCAGAAAATGCCCGCGCCGGGTGGTATTAACATGTGCCTTTCCTTGGCAGGCGGGCACGGGGGGAAAGAAAAGGGCAGGAGCCGGGCGCCCCGCGGCCGGGGGGGCTCCGCGGCGGCCGCAGTGCCGGGGGGGCTGCGCTGGCCGCCGGGGAACGCACAGAAGCAGAGCCGGAGGGCGAGGGGGCCAAGTCCCCGGCAGCCCGCTGCAACCCGGCGGGGACGGCAATTGAAAAAAAATCCACACCAGAAAAAAAATCGACTCTGTGCTGCCGGGGGATCCTTTCTCCCCCTCCACAAGTTTGCTTAGAAATCAGCGGGAGGAGGAAATAAATCTCCCACGCCCGAGGGTCCAGGGGCGCAGGCGGCGGGCTCGGGAGAAAGCCCCCGATCAGCTCTCGCAACTCCTAAGCCTGTAAAAAAGAAGGGTCCACGTCTCCGGTGGGTGTGGGGAGGAGGGAGAATATGGTTCTCTCGACAGTGTTTGGCATCTCAAGTAATTTTCCTTTTTCTTCTATTTTATAATAATTTTTTTTCAATTAAAAAATAAAACCCGATCACACGAATCCCGGTGTGCATCCAGACAAAATAGCAGCTGGTCTGGCTATCAAAATGCAAAACTGGTAGCTGTTGTTATTATCAAAATTGCCTCTTTGACAAAAAAGACCTTCACATTGTTTGTGGGAAAACACCCTACGTTTTCAACACTGTACTCCCAGGTGGCTTCAGATTTTACCGTTGCCTTTAAAAGATTTCATTGTAAATATTAAAAGTCCGGAAAGAAATAATTAGCATTCAACGAGCTTAATCCCAGATGTACTGAGACAAATATATTTTTATATATATAATATATATATTATATATATTTTATATATATTTATATATTCTGACCTTCTCTATTCCAGCAGCTGTCTGGACCACACCAAAAAAAATCAGAGCGAAATTGATGAGGGAAGGCGGCTGTATTATTCCCTAAACTGTTACCATCCTGGACCAAAAACCCACGTCGAAATCGGATCTATTCTTCGCATGTAATTGACCGGGGAAACGTGGATCTTACATGGTCACGTTTCCTTTCCTCCTTTCACAAAACAGGAACGTCATCAAACGCATTGGCAGCTTGTACAGACCATTGTGGATGGCGAGGCGGTCAGGGTTCTATCAGCAATTGCAGGGACCTCCTTCTGATGCATTGGACGAGGCTCCTTCTTTCTCTCCACCACCGTCCCCACCTTCATTTTCCTCCCCTTCTGTCCTCCTCCTGCTCTGACTGTTGCTCTCTCTCACAGGCATTGACATTCAACCATCGCAAGTCTGTCGCACTCTCGCTGGCAGGGAAAAAAATCGGAGCAGATAATTCTCTTCTTCCTCCTAAAAGGCTCGGATGGAGCACAATGCGCCAGACACATGGGGCAGCATGGCTTATTTTTCGTGCCGTTCCTACCGCTTTGGCAACATCGAGCTGGTGTGTGCCTTCCTCCCTCAGCAGCAGCCTCCTCTCCGTTCTCCCATCCGGCTTGCCGTGATGATGTTGCTGTTGCTATCTCCCTTGGATGCAATGGGGAAGGCAGATTGTTTGCAGTGCGAGCGGGGATTTGCAGGAAGGGAGGGGTGGGACGTGGCCGCGCTCTTCTCCCTCCCCCGGCTTAA